>PVIH01030270.1:0-12404 GCA_004025045.1 Sigmodon hispidus | reverse complement strand
CAGTGACACCTGGAGGCAAACCAAACAAAACCAGAGTCATCTGGGGAAAAGTAACTCGGGCCCATGGAAACAGCGGCATGGTTCGTGCCAAATTCCGAAGCAACCTTCCAGCAAAGGCTATTGGACACAGAATTCGTGTGATGCTGTACCCTTCCCGGATTTAAACTAATGAAAAGTAAATAAATAAAAGTGGATTTGTAAAAAAAAAAAAACACCAGGGGAGATATGATATACACACACACACATATATATACATATACATATATGGGGGGAGAGACCGAGACTGGGTATTTCTATTGTCAGCTAGAGAGGGACCAGCTCATTGCCAAGCCTTCCCATGTAGATTTATCCAGCCCAGTCGCAGTCCCACTGTGTGCTGTACTCCAAATATGGCAGCACTTGAGCAGCCCCTGGCTCTGCCTCTGTAAATGCACACAAGATACTCAGTGTTCTATGCTTAATAGCACATGGGTCTTCCAAACTTGCTTTCTATATTTAAGAAGCATTTAAGAGAGCTACTCAGAAGGGAACCAAACACCCTGCTTGTGATATCTCTCGGAGTGTGTTCCCAGAGATCTAGGTGGCATTTTCCTGTACTGAATCCAAAGCCTCAAGCAGAGAAGCCATCTCCCACTGCATATCCCCAGCCCCAGGGAAAGCTGTGATGCTTTAGCTCATTGCCTCTCTCTTCCCAGCCCCAGAGGCAGAACTACAACAGGTAAAGAGGTTCATGGGTCACTGCCACCATTCAGAGAAGAAACCATCCAAAAAGGAATCTGGGGCTTTTGATTTTCCAAGCTCTAAATGCAATGGGGGCTCTTGGGGCAACTGGGAGTATGGCAGGACCTGAGCCTGACCTGAAAGAAAGGCATGCTGGTAACTCATGCCCCATACTGTGACCTCAAGATGGTGATGAACTGTTATGTAGCCATCCTGGCTTTGGTTTTGAGCAATCAGTATTGCATATATATGGTGATATATTGTATATTTAATAAAATTTATCTGCAATATCAGAGGACAGAATCTCCCACAGCCAAGCAATGAAGGTCAAGGAGTGGTAACCCATGCCTTTAATACCATCACTCAGGAGGCAGAGATCTGTGAGTTCAAGGCCTAAATGTCAGGCAGTGGTAGTGCACACCATTAATTCCAGCACTTGAGAGGCAAAGGCTGGAGGATCTCTGTGAGTTCAACACTAGCCTGGTCTACAAAGCAAGTTCCAGGACAGCCGGGGCTGTTACACAGAAAACCCTGTCTAGAAAAACAAGAAGACAGGAGAGATGACTCTGTCCTCTGATAGTTCAGACTATTATATTAAATATATATCACCACGCATATGGCCTCAGGAACCTGACTGAATGGCTGGTGGTGCAGGAGCTTGTAGGTAAAGGCAGAATTCTCTCTCAGTGGCAGTGGTTCAGCATAGTAGGAGGTTATACTGTGTGAGTACAACAACCACATGACTGGGGCAGAAGGAAGCATCAATCTCCTTCTGCCGTAACCAAATGTGAAGCTGTATGTGGTGCCTTCTGGGAGATAGCACATAGCAAGTTAGGGTGAGAGCAGAGAGATACGGGGGGGGGCAATTATAAAGTGTAATTCTTCATCTCACCTAGAGCTTCCCGATGCCTGGTGAAATAAACATGTCATCGATTTCTAGAAGTACTATATCAGGGCATAGTAAGTGTTTAAATGTAATAGGCTCATATGCCACCTTCTTATGTGTATGCCAGACTTTTTGATCTTATTCCCCCACCATTAGCCTTTCTGCTCTCCACCCCTCATTCCTACTGTGCTTTTCTCATGTGATGTGCTCATAGTCACAGAGCTGGTGGCAAGAGCGCTGGAACCAGGCCATCCACTTCTCCTGCTATGTCAGCCCGCTGAAAATTTTCAACTACAGCTCCATTTTTTAAAAATAATAATATAATCTGCACACTTTCCTTCAGTCAAGCTGAATCACTCATGTTTGCTCAAATCTCACACAAAAACCTAAGGTAATATAAACTGTTTATTCTTGATGTTACTGGGACAAGTTTATGTAAGGTGTCTTCGGAAACACTGAAGGAGGAGTCCAGACATGAGCCCTGAGTGACAGATCAGATTAATTGAAAACCACCATGTTCTGGGCTTTGTTGAAGCAATTATTACACACATCTTCAAGTGTGGGAGCTTGGGGGATAATTGGATACAACGGAGGAATAATTTAGGGTAAGGACACCAACACAGTGGGAGGGCAGACGCAGGCAGGCCTGACTTGTAATTACCCAGTTGTTACGTGTCCTCAGATGGGAAGCAATTACAGAATTCTGCAGACTGTGCAATACAGCCTATGCAGCTATGAACCACTAGGGGGCAGCAAACATAAAGAAGCCAGCCTGATACAGACTGACATTTCCAGGTTATACTCATTCTAAAATGACTGTCAACGTTTCTTCAAGTCCATTTGGGATGTCAGCAAGGACCAAGTAGAAAATGCAGCTAAGAAAGTGTCACATGACTGGTAGGCAGCTGAGTTGTAGAGGGGAAGATGGACAGAAGGTCTTGGGATTGTCTAGGAAAGAGGTCAGCCACAAACTTCACAAATCCAAGCCAGTGGTGCAAAGGGACAGATCTGCTTTACAAAGGCCCCATGTTACTTAGCCATGCTTTCTCAGAACACCCCCTCCCCGCACTGTGCTTCTCTGGTCTCTAAAGTCTATATATACATAGTGTATGTAGACACATACATGTCTATGTGTGCTGGAAGGTTCTTGAGAATAAGTTAAACAGCTTGTTAGGCTCTATCAGGGAAGTACACATGTGTTTCTGTATCTTCTCAATAAATATTAGGGTCTATAAGAAGCTATAGCTATGGCCAGGTAATTGTAAGAGTAAGTGCTTTCTTCCCCAATAATTATAGTGTCAAGGGTTCAAAAACTGCCACCAAGCAAGCAGAAAATGTGAGGTAAGTGAGTTCACAAGTGCTTTTAAATGCTTAACTGGAAGCAGGCTCGGAATCTCTATGGCTGGAAAGCTCTGGGGATACTTTCTATCCTGAGGAGTCTGATGGCCCCAGGAGGCAAGGAGGAAGGAGTGTGTGATTGAAAACAACCACCCGGGCCACCCAGGAAACTTCTACAGCTCAGTCTTGACTCTTTGAAGGTAGATTGTCCCTCCTTTGAGAATCTATAGTTAAGGCTGACCCTAAGACACAAACTAAACATAAAGATTGAAAGAGTCAGATGGCAGCCTTGATGAATGCTTGTAAAACCAAAATAAAAAGGCTTTGTCGATAAATATATCCTCTACGCATGTCTCCAGGAGCCTCCACAGATGAAGGTACTTCATCTCCAGGAGCCTCCATAGATGAAGACGCCTCTGGAAGAGCTGTCATTCGGAGGCAGCAGAAACTCCAATCTACAGAGAGTGAACTCTCTCATCCTGGTGACTTTAGAAATGAAAATGCAAAGTATAAGATTCATTAAACAAACAAATACATGTTCACTATACTTAAAGACTAAAGAAAAACATGAGAACATGTTGCATGGATTCTGCTTGTAATGAAAGAAACTCAGAGCCAGATAGCCAGGAAAGGCTGAAATATCAGAGTGAAAACATCACAGTCAAACCTCACCCAGCTGTGTTCCAGCTTCCTCAGCCTCACCTCTGGTCGCTTCTAATGCCTGTTGTTTCCTAAACCTGCCTTAAATACCTCATTCGCCCAGCTGAATCCCATCCAGTTTAAGATTAAAGGCTTGAGCTACTCTATTTGGTAGTCAGCCCTGAACTCACAGAAACACAGAAAGTCTCTGTCTCTGGAGTTATGGGATTAAAGGCATAAATCACCATTCCCAGTTTTCCCCACGCTGGGATTAAAGGTGTGTGCCATTGAAGGCCAGCTGCATGGCTTTGTACTCACAGAGATCCAGAACTCCTGGAGCTACCTCTACCTAGTTTGACTGTGGGTTGATCTCTTGATATTCCAGGTTTTATTAAATATGCAACATATCACCACAAGAACATAAGCAAGGTACAGAAACTATTTCAAAAGACTAGAGAGACTTAAAACCAATCAACCAGTTAAGCTGACAAACAAGCAGTAATTAATCATAGGTTCCATTGTGGATCAGACATAGCTGAAGAGAGAATTTGTGAACTGGAAGAGACATGAAATCCAGTGTAAGGACTTTCATACTTTCCCTAGAAACCATCCCATCAGAGTATAGAAGGGATTCTATAAGCCTGTCGATTCCCATCTAGCCCTTAAAGCCCCAGAAACACCATCTTCAGCACATGTCAAGACACCTCCGTGGCCTCAACTGTGTCTACAAAGTCATCAGAAAAACACCCAGCTCCCTGGGCCACCCTTCATCTGCTGTTCTAATCCCAATGATCTCTGTCGATTTTTATGTTATCTCTACTCCCAACCCTCCCAACATCTTAAACAGTTTCATTTTGTGATGTAAAATGCAGTTTGGATACATTCTCATTCCCATCACCTACCTGTCTCTACTCTCACCCTTCATTTTTGTGTCTCAAGGATAGAAGAGCTGCCCAACCCACTACCCAATCCGTGACCTCCCTTGGCCTTTTTCCCTTATTTCCCTGCTGGCTGCTAAGCATCAGCTGTGAAGAAACTCTCTTCCTGCCCATCCAGCCCTTCATGCATGAGTTACATTCAGAACTGGACAACTTCTCAACACTTCTGTGTTACCCTCATTTTGGAAGCCAGCATAGCATCCACCTAGATTGCTGACATCAGCCACCAGATCTGCACTTCCACTACTTCACACACACACAGCTGTCATCCTGAGAAACAAAATAATCCTTCCCAAGGCCACTCACTTATTACTCCTCCACTTAACCGTCAGATATAAACTATTATAATCAGTAGACTTCCACCGGACATCCATACAGCTTACTCTATGTCACTTGGGGTCTCAGCTCAATGCTACTTTCCCAAGGGGCTCATCCAGATCATCTTTGCCTACTCCATTCCCACATTCTCAACACACACACACACACACACACACACACACACACACACACACGCAAACACACACTTGCCGTCTCTGTTTTAGATGGGGCACTCATTAATCCCTGTTCTAATTTCCTTTCCAGTTGCCATGCTAAATATACAGGGGGAAAAACTTAAAGAAAAAGAGAATCTATTTCAACTTACAGTTCCAGGTCACAGTCCTCATAGGTCACGATTGTTGGGAAGCCAAGGCAGGACCTTCAAATAGCTAGCCATATCACAGCCATAATCAAGAGCAGAGGGAAATGAACCCTTACATGTTCTGTTAGCTTGTGGCCAACTCAGTTTCTCAACTCACCTATGACTTCAGACTCCCTGCCTAGGGAATGACGTCACCTACAGTGGGTGGAGTCTTTCCATATCAGTTAACTTAAGACAGACTAGCTCACAGACCAACCCTTCAGAGACATTGTTTTCAGGTGACTCTAGGTTGTATCAAGTTTACTTAGAATGTTTCAAGGTGGATAGGCTAGCTCAGTAAACTCGATACATTGTAAGCCATTTGTGTATGCTTGCTTTATTGATTTCTCAGTTTCCTTTCTTCTTCTTTTTCTGGGACATAATATCCACTGAGGCTGATACTGTTGCTTTGTTTTCTGAACAGAGTGTGGCTCGGAGGAAACATTCCATAGACATCTAAGACGAAAAAATAGGCAAGTAAGACCAAAAGATGGAAAAAAACGTAAGCGTCAGAGAGTGATCTAACATCTGTCTAACCAGCAATGCTGGAGGAGAGGAACCCTGACACGGACCAGCTAACATCTATATTTGAGAGACATCACTTCTCACATTCAGGAAATATGAACTACAGGCTGAAAAAGCAAATAAGCAAAAGCCTGGTATTTTCAAGTGTGGCTGGGATTAATCAATCAAAAATATTCTAATGAACTCACAGCAGCTGTTCTGACGTATGCAAGACATACACAAAATCACGTCAATCAAAGTTCCTGTATAGATTGGGGAGGGGCTTATGAGATGTCACCCCTAGTTGAGGAGATGTTGGCAAACGGTGGCTACTTGGGAGGGGGGGTCAGCAGGCGTTATTCTTCCAGGGCTTAGATGTTAGTAAATTGTCCATGTTCTTGTTGATGGTCTCACACTCATGTGCATGCAAGCAACACTAACTGGGTTATTTTTTTTTTTTTTTAAGAAAAGAACGTGAAAGTAAGAAGTATTAAGGAATCTCAGAGAAGTGAGGGGATTTGTACTGAATATAATCAAGGTATTTTATATTCCTGTATGATAGAAAATCATCTGAGAATAACTTAAAATACTCTAAAAAGATCGGGGCTGGAGAGATGGCTTAGTGGTTAGGAGCATCGGCAGCTCTTCCAGAGGTCCTGAGTTTAATTCCCAGCAACCACATGGTGGCTCACAACCATCTATAATGAAATCTGGCGCTCTCTTCTGGCATACAGGAATATATGCAGAGCACTGTATATATAATAAATAAATCTTTTCTTTGGAATCTTAAATTATTATTTCATAAATAAATCTTTAACAAAAAGAACTTATAGAGCAGCACTCTGAGTGCCTAAACTCAGTGTTCCTTTTTACACATTCCGTGTGTTGTCCAAGAATGCACTGATAGTGGATTCTTGCTGCTGACTAGACACTCACCAAGCATAACAAGAGTTAAACACTAGAAAAGTAGACTTTGTGGGGTAGGCTTACCTGGAGACCTCCCTGAATAAGGGCATGGTGTCACACACCTCTCAGGCTAGCACTCAGGAGCCAGAGGCAGGAGGATTTGTGGCTAGCCGGGGTTACATAGACAGACTGTGTTTCAAAGACAAAAAAACAAACAAGCAAATCAAGATGATTTGTATCCCTTTGGAGTTATTATTGTCCTTTTTCCAAATACATGATATATGATATAAATTGCTACACTGAGGAACATGGCCCATGGGCACCAGTCAAGAGAGAATGCCTTTAGATGGCTGAGTGTGAGTTCACGCTGCTCTGTATATGGAACCACTGACCACTAACTGCTTCCTAAAGTTCTTTTTCAATGCACCCTGTGCTGCACATCCTCACAGCTTCCAGTGAAGCATGTCAGTTACAGAAAAGAGTAGCTAGTGGTTTTGGAAGACTCTGTAACATGGATACAGCACATATCCAAATAACCATCAGCACCAGGGCCCCATGCTTCTAATACACCTGCCATAATTCATGAGGGACTGCTGAGCTGTGGTGTCACCATATTAGGGACTCCACTCAAATCCGGCTCCTGCCCAGACTTCATGTGCACTTACTACCATGGACAGCAGTCTGAAACCTTTTCCTCTGTTTGATCTGAACAGCCTTCACTCAGGGATGATCTGCTACTGGACCTAGACTCCCAGGAAGTCAAGGATCCCTTCATCTCTGTGTTCACACGTTTATCACCTATTCGGACACTCCCTCCCTCCCTCATTTCACTCTCTAGTCATTTCTACCCATCTCTGCACTCACTCATGTGCTCACTCTACTTCTTTATTCTTATTCCTCACTCATTCCTCCCTCAGAGCAGTGTCTGGCAGCTTTAGACAGATGGAATTTGGAGTCTTTGAGGGGACAGTAGGGGATCTCTGGGCTGCCACTTTGCAGGATAAAATCATCGGTGAACTTCACCCAGTAAAGAGCCAAGACGATTTTGTTCTCTTCCACTAGATGGCAGCAGACACTGGAAGGAAGACATTTCAGGGAGGTTCCGGCTAGGTGAGCCTAACCTTTGCCAGTGCTGTTTGTTTCCTTGAAAGATGGTGGGGAGAGGTGAGAATGAAGGCAGATGACAGGACACAGCAGTGGCCCCGAGATAGTGGCTTTGGCTGTGTGACCCAAGTTCTAAACCCTCAGCTTGTTTGTACTGAGATAAGTTTGGGTATCATTAGAAGCTGTTGAGTATAAGCATCCTCTGCTCCTTACAAGGGGCCAAGTTCAACTTGTTCTCTCCCCCTCCAAGCAGGCAGAAGAAACCCTGTCACATTCCCCTGTTCCTCAGGGGGTCCCTGTTAAAGACAAGGGACTTCCCTGCTTTTCACTGAGGAGTCATAACATCATAAAGTACAGGACTGCTCAGGATTCAAGTAAGAATGTGCAGGAGAGTGGATCTCTATGTGTCAGCAACAATTCTACCCAGAAGTGGAGAAGCTTGTCTGTTTATTTGTCCAAGGAAGATGGCATCTTGATTCTGCATCCCTTTATCACTCTGTCACAGAACCCATGTAGAGGACTCTTGTGAGGAATTTCAGTTCATGTGTCATCCCCTGGCACCTGTTCTCATACACTCCAGGTTCTAGAAGACATAAGACCCTCCCTCCCTCCCCTTCTTCAGTATTGTCTCTTGTAGGTGGCCCTTTCAGTTGGAAAGCCTCTGGTCTCTAAGGCTTGTAGCCTAAGTTGTTGGATTGTATATAGCCCTGTTAGTGATGTAACAACTTCCTCCATTGTAGAATGCAATAAAAGGGCTGAGATCTTTCTTCACTTTTGAGACCATCTTAAAGAAACCTCAAATGGTTTAAAACTGTCAATTCTCCATGTGAATCTTTCTTTGTATTGGGATTGTATTTGAGCCATGTTTACTCATAATTAGAAAGCTCATATACTACACAGGCTGATAAACCCGAGACTTGAAGGGCCACCAGTTGTCAGGTGCTCTTGGCCACTTACCTATTCCCATTTCACCCCATTCCAAGGCCAACATCCCCTACAGGGACTACAGGGAGGTGGTCACAGATTCAGGTTGTCCAGCCTCTGAGGTCATCACAGTAAAACCACCTGCCCAAGTTCTAGAAGTGTTACACACAGATTGCTGGGTGTAGTATGAAATTTTGACTTGTCTAGTCTAAGATCAGAGACTTGTCTGTAGCCTTGTTGTTGCACTTAGCTTTAAATAATGACTCAGTCTCTTAGATTAACTACACACTGCTCAGCCTGTGGCTCAGGCTTTCTGCTAACTAGCTCTTTGCATCTTAACCCAACGCTTTTCTATTAGTCTGTCTTGCCACATTGATTATGGCTTACCTGTACTCTATTATATTTATTTTTGGGGTGGCTGGATCTTCTCTGTCTGACTCCACATTCCTTCCCCTGTATCTATGCTTGGATTTTCCACCTGCTTCTAAGCTGCTCTGCCATAGGCCAAGCTAGTGCTTTTATTAACCAATGATAGTCACAGCATACAAAAACATACATAGTCACATCCCACTGGTACCAGGTAATATAGGAATCATTTACTAGTAACTAATTATATAAAAGAATTAATATTTATTAAGGGTTTATATGAAACATTTATTGATATAAAGATTGAACCTTAGGGTAATTTTGGAAAGTTGAACTGTTTTATACAGTGGTAATGGTGAAGAGTCAGATTCTCTCTCCAAGAGTGCAAAGAAACAAACAGAAAGGGAAAATGACATATACAAGATCTTAAACTGGCCTGGCCATGCCCTATACATGGGTACTCAAGAGCTAAAGACCATGCCTCTATGTCAAGGTAAATAATGCCTGATTCTTTAAGGGAGATCTCTGTAGGTTCAGGAGCAAAAGAATTGGAAAGAGATCTAACAGACCATGGGTGCAATACAGAGTCCAAGGCAGGAGTGATTATGGAGTAAGCTTCCAAAATCTCACAGAACACACAGATGCCAAAGAACAAACATTATTACCACGCTTGGGGACAACCACACATCTTTAGAATTATGGCCAGTTTCCAGAGACAAATGTTAGGATGAAACCCTAAAGGAATTGCTCATAGCTAGACAAGACTCTTCCTCCACCCTGCCCACCCCAAAAAAAAAGTCTGAAAAAAAAAAACTCATAGTATTTCGAATAAGTTTAAATTTCTGATGGGCCACATTCATAGTTATATTATATCATGTGTTTAAAAGCCATGCACTGGATGCCTTGGAAGAGAGTAAAAATAACTCAATGAATGAATCTGAGGCAGGGCACTTTCCTATGCTTCCTGGGAAAAGATATTGCAGAATATTATATAAAAGATTAATATTTGTTAGTTATATAAACATTTATGTAAATTAAACCTTAAGACAATTTTTTTAAAAAAAATAAAAATGCCTCATGACAAATAGTTTAATCCACTCCCCCAAAACAAAAACATACTAAATCGTGTGGAGGACAGCCTTCCGCAGTAATGGACAGCATCTAGGTATTTGACAGGCTTCTCAAAGCAAAGATGCTGAGATCACCACACGCTCCCCTACATTCCTGCTAGAGTTGACATTTAATGATGCACCAACTCTAAAGTTTTCACTTCACCACGGACCTTGTTTGACTGGGATTGATGGAGAAGCCAACAGGAGTCAGCCAGTGCACATTTCTGGGCACCCTGAGGGTGGAGCCTGATGAAAATGCTCCTGTGCTCCATAACTTTCTAGGCTATCATGTATGAAGACATTTATAAAGGTCACAAGAATACATTTCTGGTATGAAGTCTTGTTGAAAGCTGTGCATTGAAGGCTCAGGGCCATCTGAAGGACTTGATGGAGGGGGCTCTTCTGCTCTACCCACATCTCAAGTAGTCCTGGGAGCTTGGTTCCTGAGATAGAGGAGGTACACATGGCCAGCTTTCCTACATCACAGTGTCCTGTGACTCAATCCAAAGACTTCGGGACATCTCTAGCCCTTCCTGAGCAAGAGCAGAACCTTCAACTGCAGCTACCTTCCTGGTAGGAAGTGAAAACTACACCTCCCTTAGCTCTACAGAGCAGGGTTGGTTGGCTCTCTCTCTCTCTCTCTCTCTCTCTCTCTCTCTCTCTCTCTCTCTCTCTCTCTCCCTCCCTCCCTCCCTCCCTCCCTCCCCCCTCATTGAATCTCTTCATAGGCTGATTTTTATTCCAAGTATCAGATAGGTTGTGTGGGCAAGAGTTAGAGAGACAGACCATGGTACTGAAGAGAAAAAAAATCCTACAGATGTGCTGGCAGCTTCTTGTACTTCTGGGGCCTCTGGAATCTCCCACCACACAGCTTTAATGGACAGATGGATCTGTAAAGGGACCTCTGGGGTATATGCCTCTGGTTTAGAGACACATGGAATGTGAGGTCTCTCTGAGATAATGAAGGCTTCTACCTAATAGGTCTATCCTGTCCCATCCATTTTCCATCCCTTCGTGTATAACTACATCTAGATGGAAAAGATGGGTGACAAAAGTTGAAAGCCATCCTCTTCAAACCAGTGAGTTCTGGTTGATAAAGGGCAAATCAGTGATGAGCCTCTGCCCCTCTCTCAAGTCAAGTGTACTAGGTACCCTCTGAGAATAATCTGTGTCATCCTATGCAACAAGCCTGCACCCATAGGGTGGGCTCTTGGGTGGATCCAGTCCTGACTTCCCTGGACCAACCAGAAAACCATGATCTGTGCTCTGGTGAAGGTCACCAGGCAATGATGCAGTCAGACCAGGGTGTAGTCATTAGCAAGTGGGAAACCAGAGCAGTCCACCGCCCTTGAGGAGCCAGTTGTCACAATTTTGGAGGGAATACCATGGAAGCTCAGGGGCCAGCACTGCTTCTATTGTTTCCCATGCCGATCCCAGTTCCCAGAGTGAACTCTGCAGTCTCTGAATACACTGCCATATAGTGTGTGCATTGCACACATGTACACACACATACACACACACACACACACACACACACCATAAAGACCACCTCTCTAGCTAAGCCCTTCTGTAAAGCTAGATGCCCTGCCATGCCCATCTTCAGCACTCAGCCTCACCACTGCCTGTCCCCCCTCATCTGGTTAATTTGTGTCAAATCTGGATTTGACATCTTTCCAACTCTTTCCTGACCTGCTGTAATGCTCAGTTAACACACACCTCTTCCAGGAGGTATCACAGTCACCTCTTTGTTCCTGTAGCACCCTGAGAAGGCTGTTGTTGTTCTCATTGTTCTTGTCATCATTGTTGCTGTTCTTGTTGTTGCTGTTATTGCTGTTGCTGCTGCTCGTTTCTATTGTTGTCATTATTGCTATCAATGCTGTTGCTGCTACTGTTGCTATTACTACCATTGTTGTTACTGTTATCATTGCTGTCATTGTTGCTGTTGTTATTGTTGTTGCTGTGGTTTTCATTGTTGCGGTTGTCATCGCTGTCATTGTTGCTGCTGTCATTGTTATTGTTGTCAGTGTCATTGCTGTCATTGTTGCTGCTGTTGTCATTGCTGTCATTGTTGTTGCTGTTGTCACTGCTGTCATTGTTGCTGCTGTTGTCATTGCTGTCATTGTCATTGCTGTCATTGTTGTTGCTGCTGTCATTGCTGTCATTGTTGTTGCTGTTGTCACTGCTATCATTTTTGCGGTTGTCATAGCTGTCATTGTTGCTGCTGTCATTGTTATTGTTGTCAGTGTCATTGCTGTCATTGTTGCTGCTGTTGTCATTGCTGTCATTGT
>PVIH01030269.1:0-12406 GCA_004025045.1 Sigmodon hispidus | reverse complement strand
GAGGTTACACTGTGTGATGCTGACTCAGGTAGAGGTTACACTGTATGATGCTGAGTCAGGTAGAGGTTACACTGTGTGATGCTGACTCAGGTAGAGATTACACTGTGTGATGCTGACTCAGATAAAGGTTTCACTGTATGATGCTGACTCAGGTAGAGGTTACACTGTGTGATGCTGACTCAGGTAGAGGTTACACTGTGTGATGCTGATCCAGGTAGAGGTTACACTGTATGATGTTGATCCAGGTAGAGGTTACACTGTGTGATGCTGACTCAGGTAGAGGTTATACTGTGTGATGCTGAGTCAGGTAGAGGTTACACTGTGTGATGCTGATCCAGGTAGAGTTTACACTGTATGATGCTGATCCAGGTAGAGGTTACACTGTGTGATGCTGAGTCAGGTAGAGGTTACACTGTGTGATGCTGAGTCAGGTAGAGGTTACACTGTGTGATGCTGATTCAGGTAGAGGTTACACTGTGTGATGCTGACTCAGGTAGAGGTTACACTGTGTGATGCTGATCCAAGTAGAGGTTACACTATGTGATGCTGACTCAGGTAGAGGTTACACTGTGTAACAGAGTATACCTTGCTGGAGTTGGGTCTCATTCTACCATGTGAGCCCAGGGATGAAAGTCAGCCTTGGAAGCAGGTGGCTTCATTTGCTGAGCTGTCTCTACGATTCTTTTGTGCTTTCTGACACCAGGAGCGAATGTTTCCAAGAGGTATTTGTTAGAAGATGCTCTCTCAGCTCTCTTTCGCACTAGAATTTCATGGGCCAGAGTATTGATGTGATCTGTGGATGGTGACAGTGTCTGGGAGTGGAGAAATGGGACATGGCATCCATCTTCCTGGTGGCTTGGCCCCCATGGAGTGTGAAATGGAGCATCTGTACAGTGTTTTGGTACACTGCAGTGGTTTAGGAAGAGTGAATTTGAGGACTGTTCTTGGCTGGTAACTTTCAAGTCTGCTTGCCTAGCCTTTGAGAAATTTCTGTGAGATTCCTAATACCCTTTAGGGAATGTTCTTAGGCCAGTCAGAGTCTGTGCAGCCATGAACTCTGGCAGCACAGACTCCTCTTATGTTGGCCCACCATCCGGCCTGTCCTCTCTGCCATATTTAGTCGGGTGTGACTGAGCAGAGATGACTTCAACTGCCCTAGATCCTGCCTGAACTGTCTCTCTGGTGGGAATTAGTGATCACCCAGCCCTGAAGGGCAGTAGCGGTGAGAAGGGTGACATGTATGTATATTGAGTTTGGGCTGAAATCCAAATTTTTCTATTTGTAATTATACCAGAATCCAGATCAACCTCTTGCTGGACTGACTCATATTCCAAGACACATAGGAAGCAGAACATGAGTCAGACTGCCATTGTGGCCTTTTCTCTCACACTTGGGATGACTTTGAATGATTTGTACTTGTTTTCTGTACCAGTTCTACTAAATGGCAAATTTTTCTGCCCTTCTAAGAGTCATTCCTTAACCTTTTCAAAATGTACAATAGGGGAGGTGAGAATGGAATGACAAAAAATTTAGCGTCTCATGGACACTAAAAAAAATCAGTGGATACTTTCCTAAAATAAACTCAGTTACAAAGTGTTAGCTAGTTTAAGATGGTCAAGTTTGTCTATTGTATCACCTGACCCTATAACTAGCTCATGACTAGCTGATAACAAGAACATTTAATTGAATGCTTTTCTTCGTTCTGTGCTTTCAGTATAGAAAATGTTCTTTATCTCCCTCTTTCCCGGTTTCTCAGGGTTGATCAGTTATGAGGCACAAGTGTGGCTAGCCCTTTGTTAGACCTCCTCTCAGGAGAAGAAGACGCACCTGGGATGAACATAAAGCTTGGGGTAGCAAGTAGAAGTTAGCCGTCCCCCTGCATTCAGTTTCTTTTATGTGCTGGGGACTTCACGTGTGGTGACTAAAGATTCTGAAAAGAGCCTGGTGTAGTGATTTTCCTCTCTGGTGTGTGTCATGGGAGATGGTGCTTTTGGCTCTGTCTTTCTAACAGTTCACTTGTCCTGGTTTTCCTCACATTCATTCCACATCTGACAGTCAGCTTGCCTGCCTCTAGCACATTGCTGGGTCTTGTGGTTACTTGAAAACACTTATGTTTTATAAAGTAAAGATATAGAAGTGAGAGACTATAGTCAATCATTTACAACTTTCATGATACCAGATTTCCCTCCCTTGTTTTTATTCTCTCAATTCTTTTTTTCAATTTGTCAATCAAGGGCCCTCATTCCCCATAGTACTTTCTGTGCCATCCAAAATCCCTTGAATGGGACAAGATGACAAAGTTGTCAATTATTCATTATGACGGATCTTAATTTTTACAACACATTACTCATAAAAGGTTTTAGGGTCAGACCATGAGCTTGTGTAAATTGTCTGAGAGTTCATGTCATGAAAAACATTTGCTTTTCATAGTAATAGCGATTGGACTGGTGCACCCTGCCTTCCACTGACCAACATCTCTGCTCAAGTAGATGTCCCCATCTCTGCTTTAAAAGTGGGTACCTGAGACACCTGCTACCATCTCACACTTGTACTCCACTCCTCTGTTTGAGGGAAGGGTCCAAGCTCTCTGTAAGATTTACAAGCTCCTTCTGCAGGAGGGAAGGCTGGTTTTGTAATGACCAGAGAGGGCCGGGGTAATGGCTTATAGTGAAGTTCTTTTCAAACATGAAAAGCTGAGTTTGGACCCTTAAAAAAGTGGGAAAAACTAGGGCACAGTGGTATGAGATTGTGACCTCAACTCTGGAGGGATCAGTCAGGGACAAGATGATCCCTGGGGCTTTTTGACCAGTCAGTCTAACGAGAGACTCTGTCTTAAAAACATAAGGTGTGGCTGGAAAGATGTCTTAGTGAGGGCTAACATTTGCTGTGAAGCCTGGAGGCTTGTGTTTGATCTCTGTGACCCATGTGGAAGGAAATAATTGACTCCTGAAAATTCTTCTGACTTTTACAAATATTATGTTTGTGCACATTTGCACTCAAACAACACACACAGACACACAGACACACACACTCCTCCCAGAAAAATCTTCTGACCTCCACATACTTGCCATGTGCTCTGTTCCATACTCAAATAAAAATAAATGTTTCAGAAGAAGAGAATGAGATGTAGGTGGCTCCATATACGCTTACTGAATGAATGGTGAGTGGTTATATAAGGTGAACTGGATCACCTGAATATGTAAGTACCTTCTCAGACAGGGAGATGGGCTTCTTCAAGCCACCGAAGATGACAAGGCTCTGAATATTTGTTCATTTTGATCAATTAACTCATAAGCAAATTCATCAAAGCAGGACTCCGAATAGCCTTGATTGTCATTGAGCAGAAGCCTATCACACACTCAGCGAACAGATGGGCAGCACCTGGGTATCCCTCTCAGTAGCTCCTCCCCGTGCTCCTCCCTGTGCCCCTCAGTCCTCTGAACGCTCCCAGCATTCTCTTACTATGCTACTCATCCAACTCTTTCCCAGCTTTCCTTCTATTCCATAGCCTTTGTCCCAACTTCTTAACTTCATGGCAGCACCTATAAGCCACAGTGGCTCTCCAAGTGGTAAAGATAATTGAGCATCAGTTAATTACAGTAAGAGACTGGGATACAGCTCAGTGCTACAAAGCATGCTTAGCAGTACAAGGCTCTAGGTTCAATACATACACACATACATATAATATATATACATATACACACATATGCAAACACACACATACATATATATATATGTAATTTTAAAAGAGCAAATTAATATAAAACTACTCCTGCACAAAAGGTAAATAGAGGCAAAGATGAGATTGCATCTTTTCACCTGCAGGTCTCTGCCTGTTGCGTTGCCAGCTCAGGTCACATCATTTTCCTTCTTTCTTGCTGCTGCTTTATGCCCTGGAAAAGAAAGGGCCAGCAGCCATTTGAATGTCAAAGGCAGCTGCCACAAAGTGCCGAGGCCTTCTTTCTAACCAACACATGATAGGCTTATACACAAAGGAAAAAAAGCCACCATGCTCATTGACGGAAAAGATTGCCATGTTTGAGCAGACAAGAAGCCCATGCAGATGCTGGTGGTGATGAATTCCTGAGTTGGTCCTGCAGTATTTACAGAAATTTCCAAATCTTGCTCCATCTTTTCTCATGAGTCCACAGTCAGCCTCCAGAATGCCACTGCATGGATGACCTTAGTTTTTCTCTTAAGTAAAAAGGATTTCTGTTTTTGACATTCTCTTCAAGGCAATGGAGCTGCCAGGAATGCAGACACAAACCGACCAGTGAGTACTGACCTTTGACTATTGGCTTTTTGATATCATCTACCAGGTCCCTTTTGGAAAAGAAGAGAATTAAATACTTTCTTAGCGGCATCTTCATGTAAGTTTTTCTCTTTTAAAAATTGTAATTTATTGTTTTGTGTGGTACATGTATGTGTATGTGTGTATATGTGTGTGTGTATACACATGTGTACAGGTGCATGAATATACATACACATGCATATAGAGGCCAGGGTCAAATATGACGTCTTCTTCTACTTGAATCTACTTTTGTTTGTTTTGTTTATTTAAATTTTGAGACAGGGTCACTGTAAGGTCCTGACTATCCTGACCACACTACTCAAATCAGGTTTGTTTCAAACTTGCAGAGATCTGCATGTTTCAACCTCCCAGAATTGAAGGTATGTGCAACCACGCCCCTCTTCTACCTTATGTTTTGAGTCAGATGTCCTGCTGACTCTGAGCTCAATGATTTGACTGGACTGGCTTCGAGCATGCCCCATGGATTCTTCTGTTCTAGCTCCATAGTGCTGGGATAATAGGTGAGCACCACTGTGCATATTTTTTATGTGGGTGCTGGGGATTTGAACTCAGATCCTTATGCTTATACAGCAAGCAGTTTACCAACTGAGCCATCTCTTTAGACTGTGATTTTTTCTTGTCAGAGAGTCAAGATCTAGTGTTGGTGCTCTTGAACTTCTCCAGTGTTCTCCAAATATGGTTTTTAGCAGCCCATTTGTTTCATTGCCATTTATTTATTTACTTATCTATTTATTGGCAGGATGTCTCTATGTAGTCTAGGTTGGCCTCCAGTTTGAGATACTCCTGCCTTATTTACTTACTTACTTATTTATTTATTGGCAGGAGGTCCTTATGTAGTCCAGGTAGTCCATTTGTTTCATTGCCATTTATTTATTTGTTTGTTTGTTTATTGGCAGGAAGTCTCTATGTAGCCCAGGCTGGCCTCCAGTTTGAGCTCTTCCTGCCTTAGCTGCCAGAGTGCTGAGATTGTAGTTCCCCACCATACTTAACTCATTGCTTTGATTTTGAATTTTATCCTCTAAACTTTATGACAACATGTATGGGCTACCCCAAGGTCTGAAATTTATTTTCCTTTTGTTTCCTATTTGTCTTTTGGAGGATTATCCTTGAAGCCCACTCACAAACCAGTTTCCTGACTCAATGGGGTTAAGTGCCTAGTGGCCCTAAAGCGAGGTGACTATTGACAATACCCTTGCTCCTATAAATCAAGTGGCCTTATGTAAAAAGTCGGTGCCTATGTATTTGTCAGCCTTTCATAGAAGGCTGTCCCACATGCAGCCATCGGGAGTGTACCTGAGAAGCTTTAACTAAATACCATCCTGAGGCCAACGTGTTCAAACTGTCAGTTTGTATTCGTTGACGTGAGATTGCTGCACCATGCCACGCCATGAATCACTCAGGATTACCCTATGGAGAGCTTTAACTCCTGCCCAAAGGATTAAGGAAGCAGGGTTGGGATGCCATCCATCAGCCCCAGCTTTTAGGGAACACTAGTAAAGTCATCTTATGCCTGACCCACAGATGAAGCTCTCTACTTCCACAGCTCAGAGAAAGGTCACCTAAAGGTAATGGAATATTTTTGTCAAGGTAGCATAGTCTTGCTCCCTAAGCTGGCCTGGGAAATGCTTGCTGGAGTGAGTGACAGGGAGGAGAAAGAAGCTTACAGGGCCAAAAGAGGGGAGATGGTTCAGTGCCCTGGGCATTTCTAAAAAATATCCTCCTGGTTTTGTTATTAATGACGCTTTTAAGAATAATCCTGCTGAAATGAGGCTTAAGATTTTCCCAGAGTAGAAAGGATGTTCTACATCACATGCTTGCTAAACAGGTGACTGAGAGAGACGTTTCTCACCTAGTAGTCTGGAATTGCTTTTCTTTTCTGTCTTTTCATTTGTGTGTGTGTGTGTGTGTGTGTGTGTGTGTGTGTGTGTGTTTGCCTGTGTGTATTTATGACATGAACATTTATTTCAGTGCTGGTAACTTCATGTTTATTGCCCTCTGATAACCACTCCAGGCAGATGTTTTCTTTTTTTTTTGTCTTTCTTTTTATTATTATTATTATTGTAATTATTATGAACATAGAAGTCACGCTTTCTATCCTTGTATATCCTTATTCAAGGTCCCTTCCCCCTCCCACCACATCATGTCATTCTCTCTTCTCCACAACTTCCCATCCCCTCCCTGGGCAGGCAGCAGGCAATCCCATGTTCCCACTGTCCCAATATTGCTTAGTTCGGTCTCCACTCTTGGCAGATCCAGTTTTCTCCCCGTTCCCTCAAGAGTGAGTCAGGTGTTCCTCTAGGGGAGTGGGATCCAAGGAGTCAGTCCAGGGTGTTTCTGATCAGGCAGGTGTTTTCAAAGCATCGATCATATTTAGAGAGTAAAGCAATCCTCTCAGAGTGGTAGAACTTACCAAGTTCTCAGGACCAGGGACAAGAAGTTTAACACAGAAGCCTGGGGGAGATGCTAGTTTGGGAAAGTGTTTGCCCTGTAAGTTATAGAGCCTACATTTGATCCCTAGAATCTACATAGAAAGCTATGCAGATGATGCCCAGTTGTATCCACAGTGCCAGGGAGGTGGGCACAATGAGTCTCAGGCCAAAGAGAGACACTATTAAAAAATGGGGAGTGGTGTCTGAAAGCAACACTCCAGGTTGTCTTCTGGAACTCACATGTGCCTTGGAGTACCCCCACATGTGTGTGCTTTCAAGAGTATGTTTGCATGCGTGCGCGCACAGACACACACACACACACACACACACAAACACACACTAGTGCACGTACACAGTTCAATGTAAAGAACAAGATAGCTCAGAAGATTTGGGGTTTTATATTTGATGGTTGGGTTCCCTGGAACCAACTCTTACCCCCCCGCCATGCATATGCATTTCTTCATTGGAGGTGTGTATGTTGTATATATGTGTGTGTATTTATATAAAGAAATCTGTTAGATTGTCAACAGCTTTTTGAGGAAATAGCCCCCTCCACACAGGGTTTTGGGAATTGGCCTCTTGATGGTGTCTCTTCTAAGTCGTCTCCTGTCACTGTCTGCTCACTCCTGGTCTCATTAGGCTGCTTCCATCATGTATCTCTCCGATCTGTTCATGTTGGGGAATCACCATCTCTGTTTATGCCTCTTTTGAAGTCATTTTGTTTCATGGATTAAAGCATCATTTACATACAGATGGGTCCCAAATTTGTTATATATTGGTTTATTGAGACAAGTTCTCATGTAGCCCAGGTTTGCCTTGAACTTGCTATGTAGCTGAGGCTGGTCTCAAACTCCTGATCCTCTTGTTTCAAGTGTTGGGATTGCTGGCCTGAGCCTGTACCACCACAACTGGCCAAATTTATAGCTACATCTGGAATTTCTCACCTGGACCTCAAACTCATATTTATACCTCTCCTGTAGCATTCCCACTGGATTTCTCAAATTCAAAATGCCCAAGACCACATTGCAAATTGGTATCCTCAAACCCACTCCCACCTCAGGCTCTTAGTTCAGTTTAAGACAATTGTGTTTCATTCCTATGTCTCAGAGCATTTATATCTCTTGCAGAGACCATCATGTTGATGCTCCCTCACTCGGTGCTAACTAGAGCTCACTTATGAACTCAGTGCAACCATGTTTACCCACGCAAGACCTGCATAAGATCAGGCAAATACAATGAGTCAATTTTGCAGCAAGCAGCTCTGATTGGACTCAGTGAGTTACAAAGAAGAAGAAAGAAAGGACATGAAGGTGGGCGGGGAGTGACTGGTAGGTGCTGGGGGTGAGTCATAAGGCTTGATCACAAGTGCACTGAATTCACATCTTTATTGAGTATTTGATGATCCTCCTATTCATCACAAACTTATCTCCAAGGCTCTGTCCTCTAAATCTATATCCCATCCCACTTTTATCAGTAGCATTCGGACATTTCTAGCTGCTTAGGTAAAAAATTATAACCTGGTTTCCTCTCTCTCACACATGTACTTCTAATCTGTTAGTAAACCCTGTTGGCTTGACCTTGGGAACATATCCATAATTTTATTACTCTTTTCTTCCAGCCTGCTTCTAATCACTACTTCTCACTTAGATTATGGCCAACAGACCTCAAACTGGTCTCTCATTACCCTATGTGCTATTTGGGAAATAGGCCATCTAAAATTTAGGTTCTGCCTTTTCAGTACCCAGAACCTTTCTAATGGCTTCTTATCAGAATTCCAACATTAGCCTCAAAACCCTTCCCTACTTCATGGTTTTTTTTAAATTATTATTTTATTTATTTGTTGGCAATTTTCCATCAGTCATTGCCATGCCCAGCCCTCATGGCCCCCAGTCATTCAGGATGTCTGTGTCTCACCTCTATGACTTTTTCTTTTGTCTTTGTCATCCAATTAGCCCAATTAGTCTTGCTGCTGGGACCCTGACATCTTTCTGCCTTGATATTGTGAGAGCCTTGTGCAAGTGACCACGGCTGCAGTGAGATTAGGAGGGCTTTGGCCTTGTCATGTCCGGAAGACATTGTTTCACAGCAGTCCACACTGACCCTTGGTTCTTACATTTTCCTACACCATTGTCCACAAGTCTTTCTGAGCCTTGCAGGGCTGAGCACTCAACAGTCATTGACAGCTCTACTTCTCAGGGCTTTGATCAATTGAGTCTCTGTATTAATTATTGTCTACCATAGAAGAAGCTTTTCTGGCCAAGACTGAGAGCAGCACTTGGTTTTGAGATCATCATCTGTAGTTTGCTTTTCTAAACCATTATTCTTATGCTCCCATCTCAGGACATCCATACTGATGCTCTCCAGTGCTCTGCTCAGACATGTCCATGCAGGCTTTCTCACTAGACTTCTTCATTAGCATTTACTGATTACTTTCTGCAAACACCATTTCTTTTTTTTATTTATATATTTATTATTTTACATCATGCACCCCATCAAACTCAGTTATCAGTCCTCTCAGATTCATACCCACTCTTATGATCTCCCTATTTACAAAAACGCCCATTCATGCTGCTCATTTACTTACTCAAGCACAATTAAACTTCCTGTGGCCAGACCCTTGCACACACCATTTCAACTAGTGCTCAAAACTACTCCATGGAAAAGTAAATCTCCATATACTAATGTATAGGATATTTAAAAATATATCAAAGCTTTGTCTTTCTATTTCCTGCTTTTCCAGAGCTCTACTGACTGTGATTGGGACATGGCTCCTTCAGGGGAAGAAGTATAGGTATGGCCTAGATGAAGCCAAATGTCATCGCTCAACCTTGAGCCTCCTAAATCCATAGCTAGACAATAGCATTAAGCAAATACTTTTGATAATTTGCAAAATACAGGTGCCATAGATATAAGAAAGGCTTCTTCCAATGTTCTTGAGCTGAATTGGAGGTTTTTTCAATTCAATCTGTGTTACTACTTTATTTCCCAAGACATAAAGTAGGAAAGACAGAAAAGTTCTCAGAGAAGTCAACACTTTGTGCAGTATGTTATCCTAATGTTATAGGAACAGTGGGGATTCTACTTTTTGTGGATAAGCTAAAAAGTATTTTTGAGAGAAATATTATCTTCCATGATGAGACTACTGTGATCAAAATCACCTGTGCCACAGATTCACCTTCATCAGAGGTGAGATCTGCTACCTTACATGGTAAAGTAGGGTCCATAGGTTCTACCACTGTCCTGTCTACTTTGTGGTATTAGAGTTCTAGATGGCTCCATTTGACCAGTACGCCAGAAACGAGGTACTGGGTGGTTTATTAGTTATGGGATAATACATATAACTCTGGGAGAAGCATATAAGGAGAAATATGTATCATCCACCCAAGGGAAAACTATAATTTCCTGACAATCATTGTTGTCAATATTCTTATGACTTCTTCCATCATGGCCATCTTTACATATGAACCTTCATTTATATCAGGTGTAGTTCCTTTAATTAAACTCAGGAATGTCTTAAAGTACATGATGTGAGTTAGGGAAATGGTTCTGCAAGTTAAGTCTGTCTGTGTAAGTATGAAGACCTGGATTTAGATCTCTAGAACCACATTAATCTTGATGGGGTAGCATTTATCTGTGATCCCAGCACTCCCATGGTGAGGCTGGAGGTAGATGGGAGGTAGATATAGAAGAATCCTTGGAAGCTGTGGGTCAGCTACTCTGGCATACACAGTGGCAATGAGCCATGTCTCAAATTAGGTGGAAAGCACAGATCAACAACTGAGGTGTGTCTCTGGCATCCACTCATATGCTACAACATGTATTTTCCCCTCCCCCCATCAAGATTTTTAAAAAGAATGTGATACATATGGCAAAATTTGGTACCGATTTGAATTTGTTCTAGTTCTGCCTAGTTAGAACAAATAAAATATTCTTTCCAGTTATGCCTCAAATTTGAAGTGATACTTTGAGTCTCATAACTAAAAAGTCACTGTCATCAAGGAATAGGAACATTGATAGGCTGATGATCTCTCAAGCGTTTACATGGAAGGGAAACTGGGTAGAAGCTGAGAGAACACAAACAGGGAACAGAAAAGTGAAGAAGGTGTTGTGTAGCAACTTCCTACAACTGGAGGGAAGAGACAGGCTTAGAAGACTCAGAGAGAATGAAACATGCAAGGCCCAAGAATTAGAAGAAATTTACAAGTCTCAGAAAGCTTCTGAAAGTTAGAAAATCCACAAGATTCCTTCCTAAGGGCATATATAAGTGGAAGCAATTTCTGAGGAGAGCATACCTTCCCACTAGAGGAACTTGCCATAAGTATTGCAAGATGCAGCTTCTGTGAATCACTGGCCGTGATGGGCTAAGCTTTTCAATGATGCCTTTGAGTCACTGTACTCCTGTGGGTCCTCACCCATTCTACTATAAGTAACCTCAGTAAGCTAATTGGTTCACTCAGCTAGGCTTGAGTGGAATTGCTTCTTTGTTTTGCTGGGTGAGGATTTGTTTGTGCAAGCTTTCCCAGGAAATGTCCAACAACAGAAGGATGTTTTAAAAAAATGCATATAAGAAAATGAATTTGGAGCTGAAGGACAGTAAAATCCACAGCTGCAAATAACAAAAGGCTAAGTATTAGAATTTCCAGTTACATAGATGAAAATAAATGAAGTGATACAGAGTTTTAAGGTATTGTGTCAGTTTCACACAGTCTATTTGGAATAGAGCTGGGATTCCAGGCCCAGGGCTTAGGTCATAATTATACATCACCTCTCAATGTTCATATTTCTTGTTCATCTGTTTGCCTACTGGTTTTAGTGCTGGGGTCTGGACCTAGGGTCTGACACATACTAGACAAGCACTCTACCACTGAGCTATCTAGCCCCTTGTTCCCACCACTTCTAGAGTTAAGCCCATCAGGAGTCACCAAGCATGATGACTTAGAATGTAGCACACAGTTCTGAAGCCTGTTCAACCCTAGAACTCTTGTCCAAGAACAGCCTTGGAATTGATCTTTAAAGCTTACACAGTTGATTCTTTTCAGCCAATAAAATGGTTGAATAAATCCCAAACCCATACTGACACCTGTTTTTATATAGCCTATGAGCTAAAAGATTAAGAGAATAAGATGTTTTCTTTTCTTTTTCTTTTTTCTTTTATTATGAATAAAGAAGTCACATTTTCTATCCTTGTATATCTTTAATCAAGATCCCTTCCCCCTCCCACCACATCAGGTCATTCTAACACATGAAGATGGAATGGAGTTGAGATTCTAGTATTGATGAGTTAAAGCTTTTCTGAGGACATAGCTGCATTCACTAATGTACTCACTGACACTGTGCTGAGTCATTGTCACAGAGGCATCTGCCTTTCATATCTCTGGTGTTTGCCACATGGTCCTTTGCAGAAGAAGTTTGAGGACAAGACAGGTACCCTTTTAGGCCATTATAGTTATTTTAAGCAATCTTGATTTGATTTTCGTTTATGTGATGATTTGGATGAGAATGGTCCCCATAGGCTGTATTTGAATGTTTGCTCCATAGTTGGTTTGGAACTTTTTGGAAAGGATTAGGAGGTGTGGCTTTATTGGAGAAAGTGTGTCACTGGGGGTGGGCTTTGAGGTTTTAAAAGTTCACATTATTCCCACTTAGCTTGTACTCCCTCCCTCCC
>PVIH01030268.1:0-12406 GCA_004025045.1 Sigmodon hispidus | reverse complement strand
TACACACACACACACACACACACACACACAATTTTATATAAGTATAAACCAAGCCATATGACTATCCACCATGTCAGACCTGTAAATGCTCTAAACTATATTATTACACACACACACACACACACACACACAATTTTATATAAGTATAAACCAAGCCATATGACTATCCACCATGTCAGACCTTAAATGCTCTAAACTATATTATTACACACACACACACACACACACACACACACAATTTTATATAAGTATAAACCAAGCCATATGACTATCCACCATGTCAGACCTGTAAATGCTCTAAACTATATTATTACACACACACACACACACACACACACACACACAATTTTAAGCATCGATGGATAAATGCATGTCTTCATGCATTCATAGCAGGTGAATGAATACATGCTTTTAAAAGTAATGGAAGAATGTAATATTTTCAAAAAGCATACAGTCTTTTTATTTTCTCCTTGAACTTTATAGGGAAAATACATGAATCCCTAAGGAAGATAGGGAAGTGGATGCGCATTAAAACAAGTAAAAGCTGGGGGAAGGCTGCATGTGTGAGCAGGCAGACATTCATTCATAAACTCATGGCTGAGGAGGGGACAAACAGCTTCTAGCCATACTCTAACTGCGGGCAGGGGGTGCCAACAACTACAAAGTGTTTCTAAAGTGTTTTGCATGCTTAATTTCTACAGTGAAAGAATAACAGCCTTCTCAAAGCCAGAGAGCCAAACAAACAATATAAAGAAAGTATATAATCTACTTGAACTCAGAATACTGGATTTACCACTAAGCTTTTAGCTCCACCCTAAATAAGTTCAAAATCTCAATGTGTGATTAAACTCATGCAAGCTTGAGATGAAATCAAAACCTAACTGGGTATTACCAGGTATCAAAATTTTCTTTTGATAACACTGTAATTAGAGACACAAAGCGTTCTCAAGTAACTGTGGTTTTACCTTCTGATTTACCTTATAAATCATAAAATCTTGCTTGAGACCTTGATTTTAATTGGGGGAAAGCCAAAATTGAGTAATAAGAAAATAACAATATCAGAAATGAATAATATGGTAAAAAAAAAAGCATTTAATATTTCCATTTCTTCTACAATTTGTCCCCTGGGTTGACATCTACAAATCTCAGGGATGAAATTTAAAATAACAAAGACTATAATATTATTCTTTCTTCCCTTCCTTCTGATTAGGAGAAATGAAATACAATTTATAAACATTTTCTTAATATTTATTTACTTATTTATGTATGTTTTATCTGCATGTATTTCTTCACAGCTTAGCTCAACATAATACAACAAATCTTAAAATAAAATGCAGGAACCTAGAATTTATCTCTCTACTAAAAACACACACACAAAATGACCCTGTTCTCTGGGCACCTGAAAGAGTTAATGATCTTCCACCTGTCGTCAGAAAAGCAAGGTGAAGTGGGAAAGGCAGATCTCCACCTGCAGCCTGACCAGCAAGGTTCCCTCTTAGGGGCTCTGAACTGCCCAACACGTGCAAACAAGCAGTGGAGACTAGTCAAGGTGCATGAAACGAGCAGCAAGATCATACCTGCTCACTACGAAATGAAAGCTGACTATAAAAAACAAACAAACAAACAAAAAACAGTGCCATCCCTGATTTCCTATTTATGAAAGTGAAAGAACAGCCTTTCACAACAGAAGAAGAATTAAGTAACAGATTTAAAGAATTCACCTGCAAAAGTTAGTGTTTCTTAAATTGAGAGTCCAACTGCTATTGCCTTCAAAAGGTGATGAAATTTCAGAGTTGATATCTTCCTGGGGATCCCTCTGAGCTTTTAACAAGCATTTATCATGGTTGCAAAATAATTTCATAAGCTTGTTTATTGTACGTATCAGCTTGCACTTTGAGGAATACAGGTTCAAAAAACAAATACACAGCAGAAAGGTGAACAGAGTACCAGAGGGAATATGTTAGACCAGAATCAAAAAGGCTTAGGTCAAAGTTGAAAGCAAAGCGCAAAACTGCACACCTGGGTGAGAATGGTGACAGCGTCCTTGCTGTTCAGGGACCACCTCCATGAACATGCAAAGGGTATGCGCGTGCACTGTCTGGAGGAACACTGCATTTCTTGACCATCTAATTCTACCTTACAAATTATAAAGCCTTATTTGAGGTCCTAATTTTAATTGGGGGAGCAAAAAGAATAAATACTATGAAAAATAACAATCTTGGGAATTAAGAAGGTAAGGAAAAGCACTTGATATTTCCTCTACTTCTGCAGTACGGTGCCTAGATAAGTTAAATGGCTTTACATCCACCAGTCATGAGGATGACATTTAAAATAACAAATTCATTCTTTCTTTCCTGTTAGGAAAAATAAAAGTATAATTATACACTTTTAAAAATACTTATTTATTCATATGTATGAGATGTCTCTCTCATCTGCATGGATGCCAATATACCACATGTGCACCTGGCCAGAAGAAGGAATCAAGTTGTGAGCCTCCATGAGGGCACGGGATATCAAACCTGAGCTCCTCTGGAAGAATAGCCAAATGTTCTTCACCACTGAGCTATCTCTGAAGCCCTAATTTATAAACTTTATTTAAAAAATAAACTATACCACCAAACATGCCCTCTCCCCCATCCTCTTTTCACAGTCTGAGTTTATACAAACCTGTAATTCTCAGACTATGTTTTGTTACTAATTTTTTTAAAGTAAAATTATTTTCTCCACAAAACTTTCTCATTTTGCCACATACTTTACTCTTTAACCAAGGTCCTCACTGAAGTGGAGCAAGTCTTAGGAACCACCTGGATGGAGGGTAGTAAGAAAAAAATATTTAAAGTTGATAATAGCTAAATAATTGAACACTGTCCGGGATGTTGGTACTCGAAGTAAGAATCTATACCAACCTGTGAATTTCCTTGTTCCTTTCCCTTTTCCTCCAGGTAGAAAATGGACAGTAGACACTATTAAACTTAAATACAGCATGCCCAAAGTACTCCACCTTGGTAAGAGATGCACAAAAGCACTTCTGCAGTATAGGGACAGGACACCAAGCTCTCATCCACCACTGATGCACCCTGCACTTGCTAAGATTTCACTGCACAGAGAAAGGGTAAATGTGTGTTTTGGAGCAGGCCATTTTATTTACTGGATCTGTTTTCTTATATATAACAAATATTTTAGTCAGTTTTATTCACTTCAAAGTTTTGTAAGCAAAGATAACAAAAACCTATCCAAAACAAGTGGCTAAAATATTATTATATGCAGAAAGCCAGACACTAAAGGTTCTGATTCACCTATAGAATTTTCCACTACCCATAGGTGAAGGATGGTCCAAGGACTACCCCCTACACCACTGCAGATACACAAGTCTCTACTGAAATTAGTATCTATTTGCATAGAGCCATAAAAAAGAGTTCCTTACACATTAAAAATTATAGTTAATTTTTCAAAAAATCTGCCATTTCCTTTTGTACATACAAGATATGGTGGTTTGAATAGGTATGGCCCCCATAGACTAATATTTAGCCCATAGCAAGCATCATTATTAGGAGGTATGGCCTTGTTAGAGTAGGTGTGGCCTTGTTGGAGGAAGTGTGTCACTGTGGAGGCTTTGTGGTTTCATATAGGCTCAAGATATGCCCAGTGTGGCAGTTCACTTCCTGTTGCCTATGAATGAAGATGTAGCACTCTCAGCTCCTTTGCTAAGCACCGAGTCTTCCTACATGCTGCCATGCTTTTGACCATGATGATATGGACTAAACCTTTGAAACCTTAAGCCACATCCAAGTAAATGTTTTTCTTTATAAGGGCTGCTGTGGTTATGGTGTCTCTTCACTGCAATAGAAACTCTAACTGAGACACAAGGGGTCTGAGGTGAAAAGCCACAGCAGTCAGCAGTTTCTTCCCCATTTGCAAAGATACCCTTTCTATAGTGTATCTAGCAATCCTCCAAAGAACAAAAGGCTCCTCTTTAATAGCAGCTAAAGCTAGAAGTATTTTCTTAGAAATCTAATTTAACCTAAACAATCTCCTTTGCATGTGACTGTTTTCTTCACACAAAACTGTATTGTTTTCAAGCCATGCTATTGGAAGGCAAGGCTTGTCATTTCCTATCTAACAAAACTGCAAGCCAAGCAGAGGATACTGAGAGCCAAGCAAGGAGCTTCAGATGAATCGTTCTCCTCCTAGGAAGACTGGTCAAAACACTGTCCGCTGCTGAACATCAGCCCCCCTTGCCCTTCCAAACCTACACCCTTAAAATAGAAATGACAGCTCCCATATCTCCCTAGGCATCTGTAATTTAAACATACTGGCCTCCAGAGATATGTACTGAATTCAACAAACAATAATTTCTCTGCTCTGTGCCCAACAATAACACAACAAACAGAAGTCAGAAGTGATCCCTGCTCCCGGAACACCTGGCTCAGGAGCATATCACTTGGCAAAGTAAGAGAATGATACAGGTCCAACCAATGTGTCATCCAGCAGTGCAATGAGTCCTCCTGTTCCCAGACCAGGAACAGAATAACTTCCAACTACAAAGTTCCCATACCATATCTCAGTATCTCTGCATCAGCTAGCACTGTACCCCACCCAGGATCCTAACACCTTGCTAACTGTCCACCCCTGCACTGGATCGCTTGTGCCCTCTCTTCTGCTTTCTCTTTCTCTCACTCTACTGCAGATCACAACTAGATGGTTTCAGGAACTCTCTCTCCCACAAGGGTTCTCATATCTCAAAAATGCGCAGAGAAGGGGCTAATACCAGCATGATAGCGGTGTGTGAAATTCTGGTGCCCTGCAGGTAATGGGTTCTGAACTATTTATCACGGAACCATCAGAATCAATGCTTGTAAGTGTCCCATTCCGTTCAAGTCGACCATGTTCCACCTAACAGCAACTACAATCTTGGTGTATTTCTCTACAGACTATCATAGCCAAAATTCTTATCAGATGTTCGTCTTTTCAAAATAGGTTTCAGTCACTGAGGGTAGCTAGGAGACAGGAACCCAGACACTTCATCATTTGCAGTTGACTGATTCTCTGGGCTTTCTACTATTGGATTTGGTTCTTCGGTATCTGTGACCCTCTGCTCCCAATATAAACTTTCATCAGTGCGGGAATATTGCACAAAATAACCCTGCAAATACCCATCAGATCAAGAGTGGCTACAAAGTGTATCTCCAACCTTCAGTAATGGTCCTGCTAACGAAAGGACATGTTCTCTGAAAAATCTGTATGGAGCTATCTCAAATGCTCACCGCTAGCAACACAAATTCAGTCTGATAGAAACTAAGGCTAGAGGCAGCTTAAAAAGCATGTGCTTTCTATAACAACAAACATAAAAAGCAACAGAAGCTCCCAAGATCCCATCCCAGCAGATCCATGAGATCACAGATAGAGGAGTCTGTAACTTCAAGTTTCCCATATAGTACAATGATACTCTACAAGTTAAACTCTGTGAGCTAAAAACCAAACAAACTGACTCAGAACAAAAGCCCCTATGTTAGCATGGATCAGAGTGATGGTAGACTTAAGAACCTTCCAGAAACACTAGGTTTCACATGTGCTTTTGACATACTGAGAACTCATTCATTCATTTATACAAACATACATACATACATATATACATACATACATACACACATACATTCATCTTTCACATACAGTACCAACCTCTTAAATCAGTTAGTGAAATATACATATAAGAGCACACTTTGGCTTTATTTTTTTTAAGATAGGTTTAAGAGTTCTTCTTCATTCCCTTGATATTAAAGAGAAAAATAATGGCACCCACAGAGTAGATTCTAATCGGTCTTCACAATGGACTAGAAAATAGAATGCCTGGAACTATCTGGCATCGGATGCCCCACCTTTTCAGCTAGATTAAAATGTTTTCATATTACCAAGCCTTTGAGCATACTTTTTAGGACAACCCAAGCAGAAGACCCTCAGAAGGTGAGGAAAAAACACTCTCTGATTCAGACTGAGTTGAGTTCCCAGGACATCTGACAAGTATGCAGTGCTTAGTGTGGCCAGGCACACAGAGCACAAATATGTCTCAAGTCTTCCCGAACAGATCTGAACATAGAACACATTAGTGCTCTGGTTTATCTTCTCCCCCAGTCCAAGCTGTGTGGAGCAGAATGCTGCTCAAAATATCCCAGGGAGATACAGGTTTACACATGTTCTGACACAACATGGAAAGGGCTGAAAGTACTAAAATGTCAAATGCTCAACTAAAATATATATGGCTACTCTCACTCTTTTGCCTTCCATTTTTTTTAAAACTTTATTTATTTATTTATTTATCCATCTATTTGCCTTGGTGTTTGCCTGGAACTGGAACTACAGACAGTTGTTAGCTGCCATGTGGGTGCTAGGAATCGAACCCGGGTCCTCTGGAAGAGCAGACGATGCTCTTAACCACTGAGCCATCTCTCCAGCCCCCTTGCCTTCCATTTTTAAATGTGGTTGACAATATAAATATTCTGAGAGTGCAAGTGGAAAGAGGTGAGGGGCTAGGATCTGGTGTCTGTGCAGTGTAAAGAGAAAAAATTCCAACAGCATTGTAGACAGGAAAGCCGAACTGTAAGGAGGCAGTGTGTGCACAGTTTTTAGTATCAGTTTTTAAAAGACAAAAAAGTTTCAACAGATATTTAACTGATACTCTTCAAAGTTTCAGAGAGATATTATTGCTACTATATTCTATCATTAATATTTTATATTTATGTTTTTGCCTAATACTTATAGCATACATTCCCTTACGCTTTAAAAATATTCTGTTGATATATAACACATGACGTTGGAGCTCAGCTAATGCACTGTAGGTATGTACGTGTTTGGTTATGTGCTTGTACACAAATGCACAGGACCAGAAAGATGGGTCACCAGATCATCTGTTTAGATCATCTTAAAATAGAAGTTACCTTGCTAGACTTATAAAATATCCCTCTGCATACTATTAGAAAGATGGGGTAGTACTTATTCCGTGTTTCCTTCAATGAGATGACAAGAGTTTCTACCTCTAAGGACCTAACTATGACAAAACAAATACTGAACACTTAAGGAGTCATTAGTGTCTAGCATTGTTGTGTATCTGATTAAGTGCTAATTTTTAAAAATCTTTTTAAAGATTTTGTTGTTGTTGTTGTTCTTGTTTGTTTTGCTTTGATAAAGCTCTGTTATGTAGCTCTGGCTGTCTTGAAACTTGCTATGTAATATGTAGACCAGGCTTGCCTGGAATTCACAGAGATTCACCTGCCTCTGACTCCAGAAGTGCTAGGATTAAAGGCCTGCACCACCACATCCAACTTTAAATCATTTTCAATTTGGCCTTCTTTGTTAAATTGCCTGTATCTTCAGCTCCAAGGGATCAGTGCTCTCTTTAAGTCTCCACAAGTACTGGAGTACACATAGCATATACTCACACTGACACACAGGTACACATAAATAAAAATAAATTCTTTCAATAATTATCCAATAAAGACCACAAATTGATATTACATAGTGCATCACTGAGATGTTATGTTATAAAGACAAAAGTCCAAATTGCTGTTTCCTTCCCAACATGTTTAGCAAATGTTTACTATCAAATCCAGCATCATAGATACTATTTATCTATGTGCTATTCTCAGAACATAGGCAAAAGCTACTAACATTCTCATGACAATGTCAGACCCAAAGAAGTAAGTAACAAAGAGGGACAGGAGCAAGATGGCATCAAATCTGTACATAAATCAATGCAACTTCATGGCTATTTTACTCAAGAGTACTTAGACACAAACATATGTAACTGAATGAAGTTTATTCCTAACTCACATATAAACGCCTATTCCAACAACAGTCTGTGAAAAAGTACCTCTAGAGTAGAACATCAGTAAGACACACAGGACACAGTGGAAAAAAGAGGAATCTTGGGACATAAGCAATGGACATCCCACACATTCAGCCACCATGAATAGCTAAGTGAAGGGATGTTCTCCACAGGAGAGCACACTACTTGCCTCCTGGTTATTTGCCTGCTTTCTTGAGGAAAAAGAGCAAGAAAACAAAGATAAATGCATATGTACAGCTATGCGTGTATACACATATATACATACATAAAAGATAAAAGCTGATTTGGCTTCAGTGGAGTGAAGTCATATGAAATCATCATGAATAGTCACAAGCACACATTTGAAGCCCGAGAATGAAACCTGAAAGACAAATGAGAACTCAGATCCCAGCATGCTTTCTCAGGCGTCCTGAACCATCTCATTTGTACCTCAGAGCTGGAATTAGATTAGCCTTCCTGTGGATCCTCCATTTTTGAGTATAGGCTAAAACAAGATTAAATAAAAAGCAAGAGAACACAGAAAAAAAACCACAGGTCAAGCAAACTGGTTTTGTAGCAAATGAAGAGGCTGGAGAAATGTCTGGGCAGTTATGAGTGTTCACTGCTCTCCTTGCTGACCAACATGAGTTCTGTTCCTAGCACCCACTCTGGGCAGCTGGTATTGCTGTAACTCCAGCTGCTAGGGATCTGATGCTCTCTTTGGGTCTCATTAGGTACCCACACACACAGCATACACTCACACTACACACATGTACACATAAAGAAAGATAAATCCTAAAAATAGAAGGGAATACTTTCAAACACTATCCAATAAGGGCCACAAACTGACCTTACATAATCCATCACTGAGATGTTACGTTCTAAAAACAAATGCCAAAATACAAATTTGTCAATACAGAAACCATCCCACATTTTCTATGGACATGGCACTTACTAGCATAAGCAGAGAAATGAATAAAAAAGAATGATTATAAAGCAGGCATAAGCAGCTTAAAAGACAAGATACACAAGTCTAGATAATAAAGCTAATGGTGTCTTTTCACACAGAGCTAAACAGCTCTAGTTGCTAGCTGGCAGGGGTCCTGGGAGAACTATCTCCAGAGGACCCTGTAATCACTCAGGACACACAAACACTTGCATCTTACCTGTTGATGGCAACCATTGTACATAAATCAAGATGTAGGTCTTCAAAGCTCATATCAATACACACTCGTAAAATGTACTTAACCATACATACAGATCAGGCTTAGTAAGGTAATCTATATTAGAGTCTGAACATTTGAAATTGAAAATCAGGAGCTATTATTTTATAAGCTGTCAAGATGTGTACATCTTTGCCAAAGTAGCTTTGCTTACATGGTCTTTTGAAAAAGTAGTTAAAACATAGAATTCCCAAAGCAAGATAGGGATATACAAAATTGCTATAAAATTCCTAAGAAGAATATGACTCGAATGCAGCCAAAATCTTTGTTAAGTAAGATTCATTTCCAGTACATCTTCTCTGCCTTGGAACACTGATAACTCGCTGCCTTACCTACAACACGCTTTATCATTTTTCCACTGCTGAATAGAAAAGGACAAAAGAGAAACATCACAGGGAAAATGTCTGAACTTCATTTCAATCTTAAGAAAGCATGTCTGCTTACTTCCTGTTCTACTGCTAGGGTCTCTCTCAGAAAAACCAACTTCAGGCTCTTCAAAACTCTGAGAGAAAGGAAAAAACCTAAACAGGAAGTTGTTGTGATGCCCCAACCCAACACCTCATCTTTTCCACATTTTACACAGCAGTCATTCACCAGGTCCCAAGCAATATCGGGACCCCTCACACACATTACCAGCCCTTACCTCCTTCTCATACAGAACTTACACATCTAATTAGTATCTGTTTCATCTTGCTAGAAGTAAGCATCAAGAGCTATCCGAGGAACTAATACACACTGCAGATGCCTAGTCACTCACTGGGCTGTCAGCACCTATATTGCCAGTCCCAATCTCCTCCATTGAGGCAGCATTACCTAAATAACTTCCTCCATCTCTTACTTCATTTCCATGTTGACGTTTCTCCACTCTGTGTTTTTAATATGAATGAGTCCTCTGCTATACCATCAGAGATGACATAAGGCAGTTCCTCTTCCCCATTTGAGTTTCATTTCCAAGGTTTTCATTACCCTCAGTCAACTGAGGAGTTCACAGAAAACTATCAATTCAAACTGCACAAAAACTTAAATCACGCACCCTTCTTGTGAATCACTTTGTCCAGGGTAGCTGCAGTGTCTATTGCATTCACTCTGTATATGCTACCTTCCTGTTCAAGATATCCATGCTGTTTAACTGTTAAGACACTTGGGAGCCACCTGGTCTATCAGGTCAAGTGTCACAGTACCACACTGCTATGTGTGTACCCAAACCGCACAAGAGTGATGACACTGGAATTTTATATTTGCCAAAAGGAAGCCATGAAGTGCCTTTTTTAATGAAAAGGCAAACACTCACGGCCTAATAGAGAAAGACAACAATTAAATAGCAAGGCACTAAACTCTGTGGTAAGAATGAAGCTTCTCTTTCTGAAGTAATGGAACAAAGATGCACGTTAGCTTTGCTGCTGTGTTTCAGAGGACAAAGATTACAGGTACAGCATGTGGTAGACACTTAGCTATAGCAGGAGAAGCACTGACTCAAGAGTTCTGTTCTGTGCCGCATTTCAACTCTACTGGAGTCTTCAAACACTTTCCCAATGGATACTGGAGCCTACCATATGCACTATCTAGCATTTACTAAAGTATAAATGGTGTATTACTCTTACCTAGGTTTTTAGAGGACTGAAATTTTAGTTTTCATAAAAATATATATTGTATATTGACTATGTCTGCCAACGTCCCCCTCTTGCTCTCATCCCTCCTCTCATTGATTCCCCTTGTTCCTTAAGCAGGTTCACTTTGCCTGGATATCACATATGCATGCATGCGTGGCTTTATGTTTCTCTACACTAATCTCATGTTACGGTCTCAACAGTGTCAACACAACCAGGTGTACAGTGTGTTTCTTCTCTCACTGTCCCACATCTACACAGGCTCCTGATCTACACCACTTCTATCAGTTCAGTGCCTGACTTAATCTGAGGGTGCCTCTCATTTTCTACAGATTAACATGTCTTATCTTCCTGACCAATGAGATCCCTCTGGTACCTCCAACAATGCATGATAGACACAGAACACAGAAACACCTATGAATCTACTGAACTGTGGTAGCCATGTATTTAAGTACATAGCAAGAGTTTCATGCATTTGTGTATTTCACACATCAGCAAATCTTGTGAGACAGTTTCACAACAGTGAATTAGAACTGCATAAACACTGGTGATCTGAATCATAAAATCTCAAGTGACATTTCATTTTCAGCTATCTAAAGGAAAAGTAAGTTTCTGCTTCTAAGAAGATAAAGCATAAAAGTGAGAAAATTAATATTCATTTAATCTCAATTTTAATGGTTCTCTTCTTAATAATTTTATAAACTTTATTATCAAAAAGTTACAAATAAATAAAAGCAACCCACACCAAAATTAACCTGACCCAAAATGTATACAATTAAATGCACTTCTGTACAGTTTAATATGCATTTGGACCAGAAGCTGTTCAACCTCACATTAAATTGTAGAGTTAATTATTGAATATTTTTTAATTAGTACATATTTGTTATAGTACCATGTCTATGGCTGTGATGGCTAGTTTTATGTCAACTAGACACAAACTAAAGTCATATGGGAGAAGGAAACCTAAATTAAGAAATTCCCTTCATACGACAGAGCTGAAGACAGGGCTGGGGGGTATTTTCTTAGTTAGTGACTGATGTGAGAGGACTCACCCCATCATGGGTGGTGCCATCTCTGAACTGGTCCTGGGTTCTATAAAAGATCAAGATGAGAAAGCCATGAGAAGCCAGTCAGTAAGAAACACCCCTTTATGGCCTCCACATGAGCTACTGCCTCCAGGTTCCTGCCTTGTTTGAGTTCCTGTCCTGACTTCCCTCTATGATAAAAATGAAGACCTTTCTTCCCCAAGTTGTTATGGCCATGATGTTTCATCACAGCAACAATAAGCCTAAAACAATAGCTGTATGGTTTTTACTTTTTATGTACTCCTTTGCAGAAGAACCATCCTCATACACAAAGCACACATTAATATATGTAATCCAATAGTTCTGACCATAATTATCTAATAGTATGATACAAGGCTGTGTAATCACAGCCGATTAGATATCATCACAGGAAACACAAGCTCCACAGTCATTACCAGTCTGTCCTCATTCCTCTCCTACCTCCCATGTCTTACCCCGTGACACTCACCTCCCTACTTCTGTCCCTCTGCCTTGAATATTTGTCCTCTAACAATAGTGACAAGCTCATGGACCACCCCACCATCTCCCCACTCACCCCTCTTCCCAGTAATGACAAGCTCATGGACCACCCACCATCTCCCCACTCACCCCTCTTCCCAGTAATGACAAGCTCATGGACCACCCACCATCTCCCCACTCACCCCTCTTCCCAGTAATGACAAGCTCATGGAC
>PVIH01030267.1:0-12179 GCA_004025045.1 Sigmodon hispidus | reverse complement strand
CAGCTAATATGAAGGGTAATGTGTCCCTTATTTCTTCTTCAGCTCTTCTATCTTTAGCGTATAGAAGGGCTACTGATTTCTTTGAGTTTATCTTGTATCCTGCTACATTGCTGAAGGTGTTTATCAGCTGTAGCAGTTCTTTGGAAGAATTTTGTGGGTCACTTATGTATACAATCATATCATCTGAAAATAGAGATAGTTTCACTTCTTCTTTTTCAATTTGAATCCCCTTAATCACCTTTCACTCTCTTATTGCTTTAGGTCAAATTTTGAAAACTATATTGAATAGATAAGGGGTTGAGGACATCCTTGTCTAAGTCATAATTTTAATGGGATTGCTTTGAGTTTTTCTCCATTAAATTTGATGCGGGCTGTCAGATTCTTGTAATTTTGCTATATTATATTCAAATATTCTCCCTGTATTCCTGATCTCTAAAGGGCTTTTCTCATATGGGAGTGTTGAATTTTGTCAAAGGCTTTTTCCGCATCTAAGGATATGATCATGTGGTTTTGTTCCTTTAGTTTGTTTATATGATGGATAATGTTTACAGTTTTTCATATATTGAAACATACCTGCATTTCTGGGATGAACCCTACTTGGTCATGGTGGATGATATTTTTTATATATTGTTGTATACTGCTTGGTAAAATTTTGTTGAGAATTTTAGCATCAATATCGTGAGGTTGATTTGTGTGTAGCTCTCCTTCTTTTTTGCGTCTTTGAGTGGCTTGGGTATTAGGGTAACTGTGGCTTCATTAAAGGAATTTGGCAATATTTCTTCAGTTTCTACTGTGTGAAATAGTTTGAGGAGTAATGGTTGTAATTCTCTTTTGAATGTCTGGTAGAATTCTGCACTGAAATCATCTGGACCAGGGCTTTTATTTTTGGGAATGCTTTTAATGACAGCTTCAATTTTCTTAAGAGTTATAGGCCTGTTTAAGTAATTAATCTGTTCTTCATTTCATTTTTGTAGATGTTACCTGTCCAGAAAGCTGTTCATTTCTTCTAGGTTTTCCATTTTTGTGGAATGCAGATTTTCAAAGTATGAACTGATCATTCTCTGAATATCTTGGAGGTCTGTTGTTATTTCTCCATTTCATTTCTGATTTTGTTGTTTTCGACACACTCTGTACTTTTTGAATTGTTTGAATGAGGGCCTATCATTCTTGTTGACATTCTCAAAGAATTAACTCTTTGATTCGTTGATTCTTCGTATTGTTCTTTTTGTTTCAATGGTATTGATTTTAGCTCTAATTTGGATTATTTTTTGCCATCTACTCCTTCTTGGTGAATTTGCTTCTAATTGTTCTAAGGCTTTCAGTTGAGCTGTTAGGTATCTAGTGTGGGGTTTCTCTAGGTTTTTCATGTAGGCATCTAGTGCTATGAATTTTTCTCTTAACGCTGCTTTCTTTGTGTCTCACAAGTTTGGGTATGTTGTGCATTTATTTTCATTAAATTCCTGAAAGACTTTGATTTCTTTCCTAATTTCTTCCTTGACCTAGAGGTGGTTCAGCTGAGTGATGTTTAGTTTCCATGATTTGATAGGCTTTCTTTGATTTTTGATGTTGTTGACCCCTAACCTTAGGCCCTGGTTTTCCGATAGGTTTCAAGGGATAATTTCATTATTTTGTATCTGTTGATATGTGCTTTATGACCAATTATATGGTCAATTTTAGAGGAAGTTTCATGAGGAGCTGTGAAATATATATAATCCTTTGCATTTGGGTAGAAGATTCTGTTGATATCAATTAAAACCATTTGCAACATGCCTTCTGTTAGACTCCTTATTTCTCTGTTTAGTCTCTGTCTGATTGACCTATCCCTGGGTGGAATTGGGTTATTGAAGTCTCCCACTATTAGGGTGTGAGAGTTGATGTGGGATTTGATCTTTAGTGGTGTTTTTTGTTTTGTTTTGTTTTTTTTATGTAGGTAGGTGCCCTCATATTAGGGGCATAAATATTCAGGATTGAAATCTCCTCTTGATCAATTTTTCCTGTGATGAATAAGTAATGACCATTTTGGTCCCTTTTAATTGATTTGAGCTTAAAGTCTGCTTTGTGAGAAATAGGTTGGCCACCCCAACTTGTATCTTAAGACCATTTGACTGGAAAATCTTTTCCCAACCATTTACTCTGAGCATGTGTCTGTCTTTTTGGTTGAGCTGTGTTTTTGTAGGCAACATAAGGATGGCCTCTGTTGTTGTATCCATCTTGTTAGTGTGTGTCGTTTTATAGAAGAGTTGAGTCCATTGATATTAAGGGATATTAGTGAGCATTGATTGATATATCCTGCTATTTTTTGTGGTAACTTGTTTGTATTTCCTTTCTCTGGAGTATTCTTCTGTGGGATAATTGATTGTTTGTGCTTTCATGGATTATCTGGGGTCCTTAGGTTGGAGTTTTACTCTAATGCTTTCTGTTGTCCTGGATTGGTAGATAGGTTTTGTTTTAGTCTGACTTTGTCATGAAATATCTTGTTTACTCCATCAATGGTGATTGATAATTTTGCAGGGTATAGTATTCTAGTTTGGCAGCCATGCTCTTTTAGTGTCTGTATAATTCTGACCAAGCCCTTCTAGCTTTCATCATTTCCTTTGAATATTCAGGTGTTATTCTGTTGGGCCTGCCCTTATAAGTAAGTTGGTCCTTTTCTTTTTCAGCTCTTAAAATTTTTCTTTTTTCTGTATGTTTTGTGGCTTGATTGTTATGTGACACACTGACTTTTTTGGGGGGACCATATCTATTTGGTGTTTGGTAAGTTTCTTGTATCTTTATAGGCATTTCCTTCTTCAAGTTAGGAAACTTTTCTTGTATGATTTTATTGAATACATTATCTGTGCCTTTCAACTGCTATTCTTCTTCTTCTTCTATTCCTGTTATTCTCAAGTAAGGTCTTTTTATGATGTTTCAGATTTTCTGAACATTTTATGTTATTGGTTTTCTGGTTTTAGTATTTTCTTTGACTGATATTCCTATTTCAGCTACTGAGTCTTCCACTTCAGAGATTCTCTCTTCCATTTCTTGGATTCTGTTGATCATGCTTTTATCTGTAGTTCCATTTTTTTTCTTCAGGGTTTCTATTTCCATCTTTGCCTCATTTTGTGCCTTTTTTGTTGCTTCTATTTCAGTTTTTAGTTCCTGGCATTTTCTTTCATTGATCTGTTCATCTCTTCCAATTTTTTGGCTGTATTTTCTTTTATTTCTTTAAGGAAATTTTTCATTTCTTCTATGAGTGCTTCAATGATCTTCATAAAGTTATTTTTGGTGTTGCTTCCTTCTGCTCCCTCTTCATTGCTCTGTTCATGTCTTTTAGTTGTAGAACCACCACTTTCTTCTCAAGTTACTTTGTTGTTCTTTATATTATTATATATTTACTTTTGCAGTGGTATCTGCCATTGGCTTTTGTGGTTCCCAATAAGGTGGCTCCTGGTCAGTTGTGGCAAGAGGGTTTGTGTGTCTCCTGTTGCCTTTGAGCAAGAGGTATGCTCAATCTCTGACTCTGCTCTGGGCAGGGGTCTGAATTTCAAGTACTTAGTCTTTCTCTGCTGATGCATATGAGGGCGGAGTTATCATGTGATGCCCCCTCTTTTAGGTGCAGCTGAAGGAGCCCTTCACAGCCATACTCTATTACTGTCTGCTAAGGAGTGTGTGTAGACACGCATCACAGACAGAACCTGGTCCCGGAACTGGAACTGAAATACAACTTTCCCTGGCAAGCGATTCAGGCACAGGGTCCTGCTGACCTCATGTCACCCCTGGGTCTAGTCTGAGTCTGGATTTCAAAGTCCTCAGTCCTCTGTTGAAGCGGTTAGAGGCAGGGTGGCCATGCAAGTTCCCTTTTTCAGTAGCAGCTGGAGGAACCCTCATAGCCAAAGTCTATTCCTGTCTGCTAAGGAGTGTGTTGAGACATGAACCACAGACAGAACTTTGTTCTGAAACTGTAACCAGAACCGATATACCATGTGAATTATAACCCTGTTTGTTTTCTTTTCTTTTTTTGTCGGGGTAGGTGTTTTTGTCTAATTCTATGTCTTTCCACCTTTGGAATGTATGGTGAAATAGTTTTTAAAACACTGTCTTTGATTATGGGAACTAGAAACAGCTTAGTGTCACATATTGGGTACCAGAAATTAAACTTTAGCCCTGTTCATGAACAACAACTTTTATTGACAGCTAAGTCACTTTTCAAACCTGAAGCATATCTTATGAAAGAAGTTGCTAAGTAGAAAAAAATTCTTCATCTCATTAATTTTTTTATATTTCACTTATAGAAGCAAGACAAGTTTATGTTTTCTTATATGTATGAGTGGAGTTACTGCTAGTGAAGAAATTAGCTACTTAAAATTTATAAAGGATATGTTCATTATGGATCTTATGTCTACAGGTGTAAATACTGTTTTAGGTGACATTAAGGAACTCAATTCTGTGGTGATATATATTTAATAAAATTAATTTTAAATAACAGGTAGTCAACCACAGAAATTCAGGAAGTTGTGACCCACACCTTTAATCATCGCTTAAGGAAAGTGAAAGAGAAAGTCAAGATAACAATTGTAATTTCTGTTCTTGGATAGAAACTTGACTGCATCTGAAATGTATACTACAATTCAAAAATAAAGGTTCACTTTTAAATAAGTTTAACTTAATTTGCCATAGAAAGATGCCTTTGTGATCCTTTTTTTTTTTTTTTTTTTTTTTTTTCAGAAGAAGACATTCTTTATCCCAGCCTGTAGTGGCACATGCCTTTCATCCCAATACTCCAGAGGGAGAAACAGTTGGGTCTGGAAGTTTGAAGCTATTCTTTTCTACAAATCAATTATCTGTATAGCCAGGGTTGCAAAAGGAAACCTTGTAACTTAAAAAACACAAAATATAAAAGAAATAGAAAGAAAGAGAAAAAGAAAGAAACAGAAGGCATGCCTTCAATGCAGATATTTTAAGCTGAGAAAGAATACATATTTAATCTGGATCTTAAATTGGGAAGACAGAAAATTTATCCAGATTATATGATTGTAAAAAACTTAGGTTTATGTAGTGCTGTCACTTCTGCATTTATAAAGACATTTATAAGTAAGTTCTCTACTTTGTCTACTTGATCTCACTTTGTTAGGAATCTATTTCTTCACTGCCTTTAGAGTCTTCTATTGGGGGATTCTACTGTATACTGAAAATAATATAAGAACTTCTGCCTCATAAGTTTGACAGGATTATTAGGCTCTTCATTTTCATTCAACAGTTGTTGGAATAGCTAAATCATAGGCTCCAAAACATTTCAGTAATTTTTACATATGTTTATATATATGTAAAGAGAAAGATTAATATAGATTTATGCTGTAGGTTATGTTATCCCCAAGAGTCCTATCAAATACATAGACAAAATGATGCTTAATGATAAACATAAATTATGAGAATTCATCAAACACTCTAACAGTACTATGAAAAACCTGACAAACTTCTTCACTCTAAAAAGTAAAATATATACAGATGGTCAAGTAATATAAAGACAACACTAGAACATTCAAAGGAAAAAAAGATTTAGAATAATATTAGATATTGAAATAATTATAATAAACAATAATTAGCAAGTAATTTTCTTTTTATCATTATTATTATTATTATTATGAACAAAGGAGTCACATTTTTTAACCTTGTATATCCTTATTCAAGGTCCCTTCCCCCTCCCACCACATCAGGTCAATCTTTCTTCTCTGCAAATCCCCATCCCATCCCTGGGCAGGCAGCAGGCAGTCCCATGATCCCACTGCCTCAATATTGCTTAGTTCAGTCTCCACTCCTAGAAGATGCAGTTTTCTCCCCCCTCCCTCAAGAGTGAGTTGGATGTTCCTCTAGTGGGAGTGGGATCCAACTAGTCAGTCCAGGCCACGGTGTTTCTGATCCCAAGCTGTTCAGTGGTTGTGGTTTGCAGCTTGGGCATGCTTTGCTTTTTTCTTGGTTGCTTGTTTGTTTAGAGTTTGTTTAGAGAAAATTATTATTTTCAATAATAATTCAATTCTAGTCATTAAGTTGTTTAATCAAAATACACAAACATCAATAAAAGTTTGTAAAACTAACACTTCACTAAATAAGGGAAAAATAATTTATTGAAAATAGAGCACAATAGAGAAAACAAGAGACTAAACATATTGATGAACTTGGATGAAAAAATTCCCACCTAAATACTGAGTAACATAACTCAACATAAAACAGAAATAAACATCCTCTCCATTCTTCTAAAAATTAGCCTTAGTATCTCTTTTATTTAAAAGTTTTTTTTTATATCTGCCACTGCCCCTTTTTCTTCCATCCTCCCTGTTACTTTCGATCCCCCTCAGTCTACCCATCCCATCTCATTCCCCATTCATTTCCCAAGGAGGGCAAAGATTCCCATAAAGGATCAGTTGCCGTAAGGCTGAGTCTCTCATTCCAGTATTAGAGTTGAGTTAGGTGTTCCTCTGTAGGGAATGGGTTCCATGTTGTTAGTTCATTTACCAGGAACATACTCTGATCCTACTGCAAGAGGCTCCACAAACTGTCCAAGACATTTGACCTTTGTTTCTTTTGAAGGGTTTAGTTTCTTTCCATGAAGGTTCCTCAGCTATTATTTCAGAATCTAGAGCTCCCAATTGCTCAGGTCAGCTGTATCTGTGGGTCTCCTAATCCCGTTTCTCACATATTCTCTCTCTTCAGCTGGCCTAGGGGCTCAGTCTGTTGTTTAGTTTTGGATTTTGATTTTTGCCTGTATTCATGATAGATGGAGGTTCTATAATGACAACTAGGGTGGTTATTCATTTGAGTACAGGGATGTTCTGTTTAGGCACCCTTTCTACTATTGCTAGGGAACTTAACCTGGGACATTTTGTGGATTCTTTAATATTTTCTTACCACCAGGTTTTCTCTAACCCTACAGTGGCTCTGTCTATCAAGATACTCATTTCTTTGTTCTCTCTCTGTGTTGCTCCTCTCAATCAACTGTCTTTATCTAATGTGCAAAAAAATGTAAGCATTATAAACATGAAAAAGGCAAATGTTTCTATTGGTAGTATACATCTTTAGTCTCATTATTCAGAAAATATGAGAGAAAAATTTCAGTGATAATTCTAGTTTATATTGAGACTTGAGTTTGAGATATTGGGACATTTTGAGACCCTCTTTCCAGAAAACTGCAAAAGAAAAGAAAAATTTTTAATAATTCATATTATAAAAATATTAAAGTGTCAATGTATTGGATACACTGTAATTTCATCATGAAACTGAGTATGAAACGAAAGAGGCAAAGTGAAAACACAACAATCAGCAGCATTCTGAAGCACTGTGTAGGTCTCTTTAATTAGGTTGTTGATGATTAAAGAAATGACTCTTGTTTTACATTTAAAAAATGCTTTAATTTATGTAATGCAACTTTGTTCTGGTCCCCTCAGTATTTGCAGCCTTTGCAAAGCACTTTCACTTCAGGAAACACCCCATCTTTCTCTCAATTGTTGTCAAATCATTACTTTTCATTACAAAGTGAAGAGGAATGGCTATTTAGGCTCATGACTTTAAGTCAAGATTCGGCAAGACAGGATTCTGGAGTCTGCAAGTAAAGCATTGACCCTACAAAAAAACATTACTTACTGGCTTGCTCTGATTATTTCTCATACAGCCCTGCATAGTGACAGCACTGTCCATGGTGGACTGAGTACTCATAAATCAAGTACTAATCAATAAAATGTAGTATAGGAATATGATGCCATGCTAGCATTAGATATTTTTTTTTTTGTTAAAGTTTCCTCTAACTTTTAAAGTACTTTGTAGTAAGCTGGGAAAATTAAACAAGAAAATTTATTTTGCAAGCTTTAAACTTGTTGCCCACAGAAAATAACTTGTTTTTCTTTCTAAATTTCTAGCAATGTGATGCTACACATCTTTATATATTTTCAAAATTCATATATATATATGCATTATATAATATACTGAGTTAAATGTGGTAACTTATTTAGAGTATGTAAAATAGGCTTATTAGTATTTCCTCATGCTTATAAAACATGGATAAGGACGATGTAGGTAAAACTACTGATATCAGCATGTATCTAATTTTTTCAGATGCCGCCCTCTCTGTGCAGTGCTGATTGTGGTCCTGGTTTCAGAAAATTTCGGCTAGAAGGAATGGCACTCTGCTGTTTTGGTTGCAGTCCCTGCCCAGAAAATGAAGTTTCTAATGAGACAAGTAAGTGTTTGCTGATGAGATGAAATTTTCACATTGATCATTCTAAGACCACCCAGAGTTAAAAAAGGGTTTAACAGTCCACTGCACTAATCAAACACATCATATCTTATGTTAGATTTTATAGAAATGTGATCAATAATGGCATACCTTCAAGTAACACCTTTTGTCATGACTCATTGATAATTCATATTGTGTCATTTTCTCAAAGAAAGAGTTTTAATAAACAATCTGCAGTGTGAGAGAAATTTATACAAGTTCTTTTCTCAAGTGATAATCTCCTCAAAATTAACATGTATATTATAATCCAATGATGAATATCTAATAATATTTATTTCTTTGCTTTGTATTGTGTATGGATTCCTACTTAATTGTATAGGCTCCAAGTAAGTTCAGAAATCAATAGAGAACCAAACAGGACCCATGGTCATTAACTCTGTTATGTGAGTATGAAGGCTCAAATGCAAGTCCTCTAAACTTGTACATGGAAATGGAGACAAAATTATTACTCCTAAAATTATCAGAAAAAATTCAGTATGAGACAGAAAACAATGATCAATATTTAGAAATTCATTTTCTTTTCTTTCTCTTTTTTTGTAGATGGGCATCATCTGCTATTTTTATTTTATTTTTTCTTTTTTATTATGTATGAAGTCTCATTTTTTATTCATGTGTCCCCTTGATGAAACTCCCTTTTCCCTCCCAACCCTCCTAGGAAATCACTCTTCTCCCCATCTCCTTATCTCCTTGCAAGCAAGGACTGGAGGTCCTCAGGTCCCAAGTTGGCTTAGTTCAGCATCCACTCTAGGCATATCTGCTTTCCTCATGCCAATATCAAGACTGGGGCAGGTGTTCCTCTGGAGGGAATGGGCTCCAAGGTGCTGGTACAAGGTGTTTGAGTATTAGGCAATTCAGTGTTTGTGCTTTGTATCTTGGTTATACTTTGCTTTTTGATTTTTTGTTTAAAGTCCAGTAATGAGTGAGTGCATCTCCTGCTTAGCTTTCTGTGATTGTGATACCTCACTCAGGCAGATAGAACCCAAATCCATTCATTTGCCTACAAATTTTAGAATATCATATTTTCTTACTGCTGAGTAGTACGCCACTGTTTGGATGTACCACAGTTTGTTATTCAATTCTTCAGTTGGGAGACATCTAGGTTGTTTCCATGTTTTTGCTAGTACCAATAATGCTACTATGAACATAGTTGAGCTAATGCCTTTGGAGTACAAATGTTCATCTTTAGGGTATATGCCCAGTAGTGATATTGCTGGATCATTGGGGAGATTGATTCCAGGTTTTCTGAGAAACTGCCATACTGTATTCCAGAGTGGCTGAACAAGCTTACACTCCCATCAACAATGGAGGAGTGTTCAACATGCTCCACAACCTCTCCAGCATAGGCTGTCATCTGTGTCTTTTATCTTAGTCATTCTGGGAGGTATAAGGTGGTATCTCAAAGTTGTTTTGATTTTCATTTTGCTGATGTGTAAAGATGTCGAGCACTTTTTCAAGTGCCTTTCAGCCATTTGTAATTCTTCTGCTGAGAATTCCCTTTTTAGTTCTGAATCCCATTTTTTGATTGGGGTTTTCAAGGTTTTGGGTTCTAATTTCTTGTGTTCTCTATATATTTTAGAGATCAGTCCTCTGTCACTTATAGGGTTGGTAAAAATATTTTTCAATGTTTTAGACTGTCATTTTGTCTTATTAACTGTGTCCTTGGCTTTACAGAAGCATCTCAGTTTAGGAGGTCTCACTTATTGATTGTTTTTCTTAGTGTCTGTGCTTCAGGTATTATAATTAGGAAGTAGTCCCCTGTTCTAAGGTGTTGGAGGGTATTCCCCACTTTCTTTTCTATCAAGTTCAGTGTGGCTGGGTTTAAGTTGATGTCTCTGATCCACTTGGATTTGAGTTTTGTTCATGGCAATAGGCTTGGATCTATTTTTTATTCACCAAAGATATTTTCTTGACTATTTTCTCATTATGAAGATGCTTATCAAATTCTGCTATGAAAGCATTGAAGTTCACATATTAAACCTCCTTTGTCACTGTTGTAATTTACTTATCACATTAAACACTTTGTCCTATAAATGGACTCCCCCATTTACTTTTATAAGCTTCCATTTTTTTTTTCTCTAGGATGTATCTGCCTCTTCTCTATTGGGAAACAGTACTTTGTCTTCCAGAATGAAATATCTATCTGTTCCATTCTTCATTGTTCCTTTCCTTTATTTCTCATGTTCTACCTCCTTCCTTTGTCTGTTTTTCTTTTACCATTTACCCTAAGGGTCTAATAAATTTTCCTTTTCTTATGGACTTGGATCCTGAGACATATTTTTTGACCCTGAGGGTCCCTACTGATTCCGTTTAGTATTGCTTTTATGTTAATGTGTTTGGGCTGAGAAATTCAAATTAGAAGATGTATCCCATGTCTTGTATTAGTAGAAGACAGTCTTTATCTCTCACGTGGGTGGCATTCATAAAACAGAAAGACCTCAGAGGCAATGCATCTGTGGAATCTGAGACTTTAAACACTGTGAAAAATAATAATTTATAATTTCAGATTCTGTTATTTAAAAAACACTAGGTCACTTTATCATAACATAAGTAATACACTGAAGTTATCTATATTTTCCTTATTATATGACAAGAGGAACTATTAACAAACAGTTAAATGGACAATATGATTGGTATACTTACACATAACAATAATAAAGGAGTATTATAAAAGAAAAGCTTTGATATCTAGCAATGTCTTTCAACTACATTCTCAGGGAAAATGCGAACATTATAATACTTCTGAAACACACAATTGAAATTTTCTGTAACTAAAAGTGCTGCATTAAGCATATGTTCTTTCTTTATCAGATGTAGGTCAGTGTGTTAAGTGTCAAGAGGACCAGTATGCCAATGCAGAAAAGAACCAGTGCATTTACAAAGCAATGGTCTTTCTGACTTATGAAGAACCACTGGGAATGGCTCTGACCTTAATGGTCTTATGCTTCACTGCATTCACATTTATGGTTCTTGGGATATTTTTGAAGAATCATGACACACCCATTGTGAAGGCCAATAACCGCACTCTCAGCTATATCTTGCTCATCTCACTCATTTTCTGCTTCCTCTGTCCCTTGCTCTTTTTTGGCCATCCAAATTCATCTACATGCATTCTTCAGCAAATCACATTTGGTGTTCTATTCACTGTGGCTGTTTCTACTGTGTTAGCCAAAACAGTTACTGTACTTCTGGCTTTCAAATTTACAGCCCCTGGAAGAAGGATGAGATATCACTTGATATCAAGAGCTCCCAACTACATCATTGTCATCTGCACTCTCATTCAAATTGTTATCTGTGCAATCTGGATTGGCACTTCTCCTCCATCTATTGACATTGACTCACACTCAGAACATGGCCAAATAATCATTGTGTGCGACAAGGGCTCAGCTATGGCATTCTATTGTGTCTTAGGATACCATGGCTCCCTTGCCATTGGAAGCTTCATTGTGGCTTTCTTGGCAAGGAATCTTCCTGACACTTTTAATGAAACCAAATTGCTGACATTCAGTATGTTGTTGTTCTGCAGTGTCTGGGTCACTTTCCTTCCTGTCTATCATAGCACCAAGGGCAAGGTCATGGTGGCGGTGGAAGTCTTCTCCATCCTGGCCTCTAGTGCAGGCCTTCTGGGATCCATATTTTTCCCCAAGTGCTACATAATTTTGATAAGACCAGAGAGAAATTCTCTTCAAAAATTAAAGGAGAAAACATCCTTTTGAACACATATTTACTAATTGTAACTGTCAACTCTAGTGTTGGTACAGTGCTATCTATTTCCATACAATAAAGGTGAAAACATTAGCCAGTGATACTCATTGTTTCTTCTAATAATGATGCACAGTGGTGTCATGTACATAAATTTTCTATAAACTGTGGCATATAATCTTCCACTCAGCTACTTATCTTCCAAGACCTAACTATT
>PVIH01030266.1:0-12410 GCA_004025045.1 Sigmodon hispidus | reverse complement strand
CACCCCAGACCGTCACTGGGGGATTCTAGGCAGGGGCTCTACCACTGAGCCACACCCCAGACCGTCACTGGGGGATTCTAGGCAGGGGCTCTACCACTGGGCCACACCCCAGCCCCTCACTGGGGGCTCTAGGCAGGGGCTCTACCACTGAACCACACCCCAGCCCCTCACTGGGGATTCTAGGCAGGGGCTCTACCACTGAGCCACTCTCCAGCTCCTCACTGGGGGATTCTAGGCAGGTGCTCTACCACTGAGCCACACCCCAGCCCCTCACTGGAGGATTCTGTCAGGCATTCTCTGTGTCTATGTGCGTGTGTGTGACTGTATGCACAGGTCAGATGACAACCTCCAGTGTCATTTTGCAGGAACCATCCACTTATTTTAAAAGACAAAACCTCTCAGTGGCCTAGAATTCACCAAGCAGACTAGGTTGGCTGTCAGTGAGGTCAGTGATCCATGTGCTTCCTCTTCCTCAGTGTTGGAATTACAAGAGCAGGCTACCAAGCCTGACTTTTTCTGTGAGGGCTGAGGATCATCCTGATGCTTGCCTGATGTACCCAGTATCAACTCAGCCATCTCCTCAGCCTTTGGGTAATATTTCTACTAGTTCCTATTATCCTGATGTCCACCTTTGTGTGGCGAGCCGCTTCTGGCCTGCAGAATGACGAGTCACCACACGCACAGTTCTTCTCAGATCACACTTTATTGGAGTACAGCTCAGTTGAGAATGGTGGAAAGAAGACCCCGAGCCTGAGATTCAGCCTGCTTATATAGGGAAGCCGGGTGCGTGATTGGTACCCAACATAATGCCTCATTAGCATATAGCTGGTGATTGGTTCAAAGTAATGACTCATTAGCATATTCGGGGATCGCATCGGATAGGTCACTACTCAATGCCTAATTAGCATAAGCGGCAATAGAATGTTCCGGCAAGTTGTGCAAAGGCAAACCACGCCCTACATCTCCCCCTTTTTTGTTTTCTAATGGCACAAACAGGATATAGCCCATACAGGTGTTCACCTCATGATATGCCCACCGCTCAAAGGCTGTTTCCTGCTGCCAGGATCCCCAAGACGCCTTCCTGCGTGCAAGGTCAGTGAGGGCGGCAGGGTGCAAAGGCCGTCTCAGAGGAGAATAATTCCCTATAGAGGTGCAATGGCAGTTAAAGCCTCTCTGTGCAAGGGCAATCATTGTAAGTTCTTAAGGGCGGAGAGCCAGGCTGTGGGAGAGTGCCCTGCATCGACAGCCAAGAGTGCCTGAGTGAGTAGTACCTTTTCTCGACGCACTCTGATGCGAATACGGCAAACCAGCCAGGGGCAAAAAAACAATCCCAAATAAACAGCAGGCTGCAAAAATTCCCACTCCCACCCACTCCTTGAAAAAGGAAAAGGCAGAAGTGAGCCAAGAAGTAAAGTCCCCAAGTGTAACAGGCTCCAATCTTGTAGCATTCAAGCATGCCATCAGGAACTTTTGCTTGAGGATCATCTTCTTGGCTTCCATAGACCAACTTCCACTTAGAAATTCTCCAATTCTTCGGCTTTCATTCAGGGCATCTGAAACTACAAGAGGGGTAACACAAACATGCCCTAATTTCTGTACACTGCCCACTTGTATTAGGCCATATACATCTTCAATAGCCTCTTCTAGTAAATTTACTCTTTCGTTGGTGGCAAGGATACCACTCAGCAAATGAGAATTAAACTGTACTTGCTCCTCTAAAATTTGTGAAGTTTGAGCCACAATATTATTAATTTCCTGGGCAGACTTGACTTGGCTGGCCATGGCTACACCTGCAGTAACTGCTGCAGTTGCTGAAATGGCAATGGCAGCCATGATAGCGGCCGTAATACCAAAGTCCCTCTTATGGTGTAACAGACTCATCATAAGGAACTGCTCTGGGTCAGCTTCCACAGGCATAGGGACAAAGGTAGGCATTCTAACAACTACTGCTGTAGTCACCACTGATCCATTCCAACACTCTGCCTACCAACAACTGCCTGAAATGGTGCAATTTCTACTAGAGTTAGTCAAGAGAAACTTAAAAGGTGACTTTAAACACACCAGAGCTGCTGACCCTGTGTAATTGCTAACCTTGTTGTTATAAGATGTTAATTTTAATTTCATCCTTGCTCTATTACCCGATTTCACCACACCTGATACATTATAAACCTTACTCAAGGATCCTTGCAAGTTCACAAGAGCAGAAACATCTGCACTGGCCCCTGCCTTATTAATCAATACCCAGGAAAAGAATGGCCATCCTTCAGCAAACCAAGTTGTGTTATCCGATTTCTCAACACTTCCCATATAGGGCCTCAAGCCAGGAGAGAATTCAAATCCCGGACTAAGCTGTTTACTTCCCCAAGTTCTATCTTGGCAGGAAGTGAAGGCAGGAAGACTACTTATAAATGGTTGACAATAGGGAGCAACTATAGGTCTTGTGGTATTTTGTCTATTCTTATTATGGTTATGTAATGGAACTATCCCTTCATGAGTCAGGATCATGGTGGTAACCTTCACCTCATAATTTCCATTAATTCCTGATCCTGTGCCAGAGGCGGAACCAGTAACTATCTGTCCCAAAGCCTCAGTTAACATATGCATGGGAACTTGATTGTCCTTTAGGGGGTTTACCTAATGAGTCAAGTTTTTTCTGGCTAGAAAAATACAGTCATCAGTCTCTTTAAGACTAAAGCAAAGTGACTGATTCAAATTAATATTACTAGCATTATATTCTACCCAATTCATGGAAAGGGGCTGGGCACAAGGGACATTCAATTCACACGAGGTGGAAAATATCGTAGGAAGAACTCTGGACTGAGCATGTACTGGCATAGGTAATGGCCAGGTCCGACTAATCCCCCAGAGTACCATCTTCTCTGCCTGAATCAGGGGGAAGACGGTCAGGAGTATCCATATCAGCATCATCCTTAGAGTCGTCCTCAATGCGTCCCGTCAATCTTGATGGCACCCAGACTGGCTCCTGATTCTGTGGAGAAACACATAAAGATCCCCTGGATCGAACGATAATGCGATCCGGGCCTCGCCATTGATTAGAAAGTACATCCTTCCACATAACTTTGCCTTGATTGTTGGGTTCTGACGTCATATGACGTTCGGCGACGGTTTAATTTTTATCATTTAAATTTAGAAAATTTATAGTGAATAAGGCAAGAGAGAGCCTTTGTTTGGGGGTGCAAGTCTCTGCTATTCCCCCTTTTTGTTTTTGCAGGAAGTCCTTGAGCATACGATGCGCTTGCTCTATTATCCCTTGCCCTTGTGGATTATAGGGCAGGCCTGTGATATGTTTCACTTGCATTTTGTGACAAAATGAGGCAAAACTCTTAGATGCATAGGCTGGCCCATTGTCGGTTTTCAGTGTATCGGGCTTGCCCCAAGCGGCCCAAGCTTCAAGGCAGTGGGTAATGACATTGTGAACCCTTTCTCCAGAAAGAGGTGTAGCGTGCATTACCCCAGAACATGTATCAATGGAAACATGCACATACTGAAGCTTTCCAAAGGATGGAACATGGGTAACATCCATCTGCCAAATTTCAAATGGAAAAATGCCTCTGGGATTAACCCCTATTTTTTGAGCAGGCAAGAATTGCACACAAGCAGAACAGCTTTTCACAATATTCCTAGCTATCTTCCTAGAAATTTTAAATTTAGTTCTTAAAACTGTAGATGAAACATGGTATAAGCTATGAAACTCTCGCACTTGTGTTTCAGAGTCCAATGCCACAAAAGCGCGCATTGCCAGATCAACTTGTTCATTGGCTTTTGCCATAGGACCAGGCAACAAAGAGTGAGCTCGGATATGAGTAATATAAAAGGGATTGAATCGATGCAAAATCTTACCTCTTATTCCTGCTAAAAGTGAGGCTACCATACTAGAGGGTTTAATATAGGAAACAATTTCTAAATTTTTAACAGCATTCACCACATATGATGAATCAGATACCAAATTAAAAGATTCAGGAAAACATTTAAAAACCTCTAAAACTACTTGACATTCTACTATTTGGGGAGCATTTGGACGACACTCAACAGTTACAGGTGAGCCTCCTTGCACCATGTAGGCTCCCTTCCCAGTCTTAGACCCATCCGTGTAGATGGTTAAGGCATTGTTCAACGGTTGCTCCATGGTGATCCAAGGAAACACCACAGGCTGCCAAACTACGAATCTTAAAAGTTAACTCTTGGGCAAATGATTATCAATTGTACCAGAAAAGGCACAAACCAATATAGCCCATTCTGAGGTAGTGGCAGCCAATATCTCTACTTGTTCTTTTGTATAAGGGACTATAAGTCGATCAGGTGTCTTGGCAAAAGATGTAATAGACTGTTTAATGCCTAATAACACAACCTCAGCCATCATGGATGGATAGTGGGACAAGGTTCTCATCCCTGTAAATTTAGTATGAATCCACAGTAGAGGCCTTTCTTGCCAAAGAACACCAGTTGGAAAGCCTAAAGTGGGGAGGATACACATCCAAATGGGCTTGGATTCATCACAGCGCACCAACTGTGCCCTAGTAATTGCTTGCTCTACCTTTTGAAGTGCTATCTGAGCCTCTGGGGTTAGCTGATGTGGGGAATTAAGATCTGGATTTCCCTCTAAAATATCAAATAAGTGTTTAAGCTCAAAGCGAGTTAATTTCAAATATGGCTGAATTCAATTTATATCCCCAAGCAATTTTTGAAAATCATTTAAAGTCCTTAAACAATTGGTCCTAATTTCTACCTTTTGTGGTCTAACATGTGCATTCTGAATAATAGCTCCTAAAAATTCAATAGCTCTTCCCTTCTGTATCTTCTCCAGAGCAATAAATAAACCTTTATCTTTTAATTCTTTGGTTAACAAACTTAACGCTAATTCTAACAATTCCATAGAAGGGGCTGCAAGCAAAATATCATCCATATAATGTACAATTCTAACACGAGGAAACTTATTTCTTACTGGCTGTAAAGCTCTATCTACATAAAGCTGACACATTGTAGGACTATTGGCCATACCTTGAGGAAGAACAACCCACTGATATCGCTTATCGGACTGTTCATGATTAATAGAGGGTAAAGTAAAAGCAAATCTTTCCTTATCCTGACTATTTAGGGGAATGGAAAAGAAACAATCTTTAATATCTACCGCTACAACAGACCAGTTCTTTGGAATAGCTGTTAACGCTGGTAGACCCCTCTGAATGGGTCCCATGACTTGCATTTGTTGATTTATGGCACGCAGATCGTGAAGTAAATGCCATTTTCCTGATTTCTTTCTGATAACAAATATGGGAGTATTCCAGGGGGGTTGCGAGGTCTCTAAGTGCCCCAGCTGTAACTGTTCCTGAACCAACATGGAGGCTGCTCCCAATTTTTCTTTCGACAGAGGCCACTGAGGTACCCACACAAGTGCAGTGGTCATCCATGAGATAGGAATCATAGACTCAGTGACCCCTATGAAAAACCCAAGCCTTGCCGATTGGTGTTTCCTTGAGCTTCTATTGGTGCGGTAATGCCTTGTAAATTACGCCCTAACCCTTTGCTTGGAACAAACCCTGATCTAATCATGATATTTTTTGCTGTGTCAGAATAATCATTAGTAAGCTTAAGATTCATTTGACTCTGGATATCCCTGCCCCACAGATTAATTGGCAGTCCTTCAATTACAAAAGGCTGAAACTTCCCCTTTTGGTCCTCTGTTTTCCATGTCAATTCCTTAGAGCTAATTCTAGGGGCAGCTGGGTAACCTAAACCTTGCAAGGTCTGAGAAGATGTTTGAAGTGGCCATGATCGTGGCCAATCTCTAATTGTAATTATACTTCTGTCTGCTCCAGTATCTACCAATCCTTGAAATTTTCCCCCTTCTATTATAAGATCAAGCATAGGGCGGTCATTAAGAGATAGTGACAGAAAAGCCAAATCAACTCCGGTGGATCCAAAGCCCTTGGATCCCTGTTTTTCTGAGTATGTGGGATAACTGTCATGGAAAGAGGGCAAGATTAATAATTGTGCAATGTGATCACCAGGGGTTATGGTCATTATCCCTCGAGGGGATTGACACATTACTTTGATGACTCCAGTATAATCTGGATCAATAACTCCAGGCATAACAATGAGTCCCCGTAAGGTGGAAGAGGAGCGGCCTAACACTAGCCCAACTGTCCCTTTTGGGAGCGGCCCTTGCATGTCTGTGTCTAAGGGTTGTATTCCCATGCCTGTTGTTAATACTATTCTGGAGATGGCACGGAGGTCCAGCCGGGAGAGCCTGATGTGGCTCGTTGCGGGGCCTGAGTGGTTGGAAATTCACTTCCTCGTGGGCCCCAAATATTTTCGGGCCCTGAGACCAAGGGCCCGCTACCCCATTTTTTGGATTAACTACGTGGGCAGCAGGTTGAATGGGTTGCCCATTAATGTCCTTAACAGACCTACATTCATTGGCCCAGTGTTTACCCTTTTTACATCTTGGACATGTCCCTGGAGTCTTCACTTCTTGAGGCGGTTTTGTCCTTGTCATGGGGGCAGCCTCTTGGCACTGTCTTTTGATATGCCCAGGCTTGCCGCACCGAAAACACACCCCGCTGCTGTTAGAACCTTTATTACTGCGAGAGGCAGCCATCACAGCAGCGGCTAGTCCCGCATTTGATAAAGGTCCTCTGATTTCTCGGCACGTTTTCATCCAATATTCTAGGTCCTTTCCTTTGTGTAGGGTGATAGCCCTACAGCACTCTTTTGTACACTGCTCATAAACTAATTGTTTTACAAGCGGCAGTGTGGTTTCCACATCACCAAAAATTTGTCCCGCTCCATCCATCATGTGAGCTACAAAGTCAGAAAATGGTTCTGTGCTGCCCTGAATTATTTTGGTTAGGTTCCCTGTGACCTCCCCCTTATTGGGGAGGGTTCGCCAAGCCCTAATATTGATGGTGTTTGAGTATAAACTTCCACAGGATATGCTGTCTGATTATTTATCCATTGTCCTTGCCCTAAAAGCATATCTGTACTCCATGCTGGCTGCCCATTGGTAGCGTTCTCTCTGGCCTGACTATGTGCCAGATCAGTCACAATTGACTTCCAGTCTAAATATTGCCCCATAGTTAAGCAGGCTCTGGCAATGTCTTGCCCATCAGTGGGTGTTAAAGCATTGCGCATAAGGCACTGCAGTAACATGATGGTATAGTTGGCAGCCACACCGTCTCTTTTTGCTGCCTCTGCAAGATCTTTAATAATCTTATGGTCAATTACTTCATAATATCGACCACATGTGGCTGGATCCTCAAACACTGGGAAGGCTGTGGTTACCCTAGACCACGCTTCCTGGGGGATGAATGTACATCCCAACTTGTTCCCTAAAGGAGGGGGAGCAGTAGCTCTAGCTTTTGCAAGATTGAAAGGCGGTGACCGACTGAGCGGCGGAAGATCGTAGCGTTCTTGCTCATAGGCTGCAGCCGCCTCCTCTACATCCTCCTCCTCCTCAGGGTCTAGCTCATCTTGAGATATATACAAATCTTTAAATTCATCTAGGACTAGGTACAGTCCTGGAACTGGTGCTGAATTTTTCTTTTCTTTATTCTTTTCCTTAGGCCTATCCTTTGTAGTCCCTGCACCTCCATTTTCTGATGCACTGTCCTGGCATATACTGAGAGCCTTACGTCCTTGCTGAATAATGTCCTCATATTTCCCATCCTTTAGGCAATAATAAATCATACGCCATAGAGGAAGAGTGCCTTGGGAAAGTGTTCCCTCGGTGTTACGTTTCTCTAAATCCCTGCCAAGTTTTTCCCATGATGAAATAGTCAAACTGCCTGACACCCTGAACCACGGAGTACTGCTTTCGATATTTTCCAGCAACCGATTTATGGCTCTGTGGGAAAGCTTTAGCCCTTGGCTACTCAATATAGCCTGAATAGGTTCGTGGAACTCGGTCGTAGAGTCGACAGACAATTTGTTCCCCATCCTGCGCTCTGATCTACGAGCGACTTACGGACATATGTCTGATTTATCGCACGGCCAGGGACAGCACTCCTTGCCTGGTTGATGGCACCACAGCCACACACAGACAAGAAAAATCAGGACAGATATGATGAAAAAAACTGCAGCGAAGATCTCAGGCTCTAGACCTCCCAGGAGCATGTGCATATCTGGACGGACTACTCACTGATGGTCCACTCCGTGTGTCGAGTTCTGAATTGGTCTTCTCTGCGAAGGCGTGAAGGTTCCCAGGTTTCGGCACCACTTGTGGCGAGCCGCTTCTGGCCTGCAGAATGACGAGTCACCACACGCACGATTCTTCTCGGATCACACTTTATTGGAGTACAGCTCAGTTGAGAATAGTGGAAAGAAGACCCCGAGCCTGAGATGCAGCCTGCTTATATAGGGAAGCCGGGCATGTGATTGGTGCCCAACATAATGCCTCATTAGCATATAGCTGGTGATTGGTTCAAAGTAATGGCTCATTAGCATATTTGGGGATCGCATTGGATAGGTCACTGCTCGATGCCTAATTAGCATAAACACATCGGATTGGTCACTACTCGATGCCTAATTAGCATAAGTGGCAATAGAATGTTCCGGCAAGTTGTGCAAAGGCAAACCACGCCCTACACCTTTGGTCATTCCCTTGTGGTTTCTGTGCTATGGACAAGGGATGCCACAGTGGGGCTGGCTGATCACCCATGTGTTATGTGACTTTTCGTGGGGTGATGTCAATAAAAATGTCTCTTCACCCAGGATAGGACACTGATGACAGACTAAAGGTAAGGACAGCATCACCAAAGTCTAACACAGAGAACCAGCGAGTTTACTGTGGTTACATAGCACGGGTGTGTGTGTGTGTGGTCACTTACAGGAATATAGGTGACTCACAGGCAGCTGAGTCAGGATTCATGATAGCTGTGATCCTGGAACTCCTTGAATAACTCACAGACAGCTCCTCAGGCCAGAGTCTCCTCCCACTTGCAATCGTCACTGCCTATATAGATTGGGGAGGGACCTTGTAAATCTTGTAAGTTTCAGGAGGTTGCTGGGGCTTGCAAGTTTCTTGGTTCCTGAGCCTTGGAAATTTTCTTTACTTCCTAAGTCTTAAGATGCCTCTCTCCTGGAATGAATGTTACAATAAGGTGGAAACACACTCAACACCATGCTGCCTTCTTTCAGTTTTGTAGGTGATGGAGACAAACTCCTGCATGTAAAGATCGAGGATTCTTCATATTGTAACCTTTTCAGCTCTTTCCGCCACATCTGTCACTTCATGGGTAAGAAGAATTTCCAAATCTAGCAGCACTCTTCTTGTGCTCACAAGTCTCTTCCTGTTTGAGACACCCCCCTCCCCACCCGGACTTGGGCAAGTAAAAAAATCTAGCACATCCAGCTGTTCCAAAGCCCTCAGCTGTGTTTACATGAGCAGCTTAGGAGTGGTGTCCAGTGATAGCTCCACACCGTATCTGATCACCATTCTTACCTTACCTACAGGGCCATGTCTACAACAGAGGTAGTGGACAAATGTGTGTGCCGTTTTGGATGCCTGTTATTTCTGTGTTCAATGCTCAATAAAGTAGGGTAAGGTAATGTCTTAGAGTTACTATTGCTGTGTAGAGACACCATGATGCAGCAACTCTTATAAAGAAAATATTTAATGGGGGGCTCACTTACAGTTTCGGAGGTTCTGTCCATTATCATCATGATGGGGAACATGATGGTGGGTGTGCAGGAAGATATGGTGCTATAGTTAAGTATCCCTACATCTTGATAGGCAGGCAAGAGGAAGTCAGCTGACACCCTGGGCAGTATCCCTCAAATCCCGCCCCCCCCAACCCAATTCCTCCAACAAGGCCATACTCATGTTCTAATAGTGCCAGTCCCTATGAGAGTATGGGGGCCAGTTACATTCAGACTACCACAGTGAAGGAAGGGAAACCCAAGCCACCTAGACTCTGATTCCTATCATGCTTGGCTTTGCTCTGGCTTCCAGTTGGCATAGCAACACCCATCAACTGCTTAGTGCAACAAAGGTGGATCTGTTAGTCAGTCCCAGGGCACAGAGTTGACCAGGAAAAGCAAGGTTCCTAGCAGAGATAATGCTGAGTCAGCTCAGGAGTCTCTGCTTCCAGCTCAAGCTGCTGCTTGGATAGTTGGGAGTGGGGTAGCAGCGCTCACCACCTTCTATTTGTCCAGCAATTCACTTTGACTTTTCAGTGCCTTTTGTTTTCAACTTAAGGGATACAACCAAGGTGGACCACACTAGGCAGGTGCTCTACCACTGAACCACACCCCAGCCCCCTCACTGGGGGATTCTAGGCAGGGGCTCTACCACTGAGCCACACCCCAGCCCCTCACTGGGGGATTCTAGACAGGGGCTCTACCACTGAACCACACCCCAGCCCCTCACTGGGGGATTCTAGGCAGGCGCTCTACCACTGAGCCACACCCCAGCCCCTCACTGGGGGATTCCAGGCAGGGGCTCTACCACTGAGCCACACCCCAGCCCCTCACTGGGGGATTCTAGGCAGGGGCTCTACCACTGAGCCACACCCCAGACCGTCACTGGGGGATTCTAGGACCCCTCCCCAATCCTCTTTTTATTTTTTATTACCTAGACTAGCCTTGAATTTTCACTCTTTCTTTCTCTTGGCCCCTGACCAAGGATTCCAGGCCTGCACTACTAGGTGCCATGCACAGTCCCCTTGCTTCTTTCCTTTGCAGAACTTCACCTCCGGCTGCGCTCTGTCATCCTGGTCTTTTCCACCCGGGGCATCAGTCGCAGCAGTGCTGCAGTGGTGGCCTTCCTTATGCATTATAATGAGGAGACCCTGAAGGTATGTGGATGGGGCTGTGGCTGGACTTTGATTGGTAGAGAACTTACCTGGCTTGCCAAAGGCTCCAGGGACAAGCCAGGCCTGGTGGTTTTATATCTATAATGCCAGCACTCAGGAGGCAGAGGCATGTAGAGCGCTGTGAGTTCAAGGCCAGCCTGGTCTACAAAGTGAGTGCGGTCCAGGACAGCCAGGCTGTACATTGAGACGCTGTCTCAGACAAAGGCTCGCAGTTCAGTCCCCATCAGCACACTAAGCAGGTATGTCGGGGCAGGCCTGCAGTAGGACTGTAGCTGGAGAAGGAGGTGGAGAATCAGGAGTTCAAAGTCGTCCTCAACTGAAGAGTAAGTTTGAGGCTATCCCGTCTGCATGGTGTCCTGTCTTTAAAATACATCTTCTGCCGGGCAGTGGCGGTACAGGCCTTTAGTCCCAGCACTCTGGAGGGAGAAGCAGGTGGATCTCTGTGAGTTCAAGGCCAGCCTGGTCTACAGAGTTAGTACTAGGACAGCCAGAGCTACACAGAGAAACTCTGTCTCCAAAACCAGAAGCAAAACAAAAAGTAATGTTCCCTGGGCCACAAACACCCTACGAGGGGTCAGGGCTGGATCTGGGCGTACTCAGGACGGCAGTGCTGCCACGGTGTCCGGGTGTACTCAGGACGGCAGTGCTGCCATGGTGTCCAGGCGTACTCAGGACGGCAGTGCTGCCACGGTGTCTGAGTTTGTTTGTTTTTCATGTGAAGACTTTATTAGAGAGAGAGAGAGAAAGGAAAAGGGGAGAGAGGGAAGAGCTGAGGTGCCGGGTCTTAGTTTTAACAAGGAGGAGGACAACCAAGACTGATGTCACCCGGCCCTCAGCACCCAAGAATGAGGTCCCTTTGCTTAGACTATCAGCTTCAGGCTGGCAGGGGCTCAGTCAGTCCAGGCTCTGAATGACAGCCCACTGCATGGCCCTTATCTTAGTGTTGTTTCCTGCCCCCATGTGTGTGTGTGTGTGTGTGTGTGTGTGTGTGTGTGTGTGTGTGTGTGTGTGTGTGTATGTATCGGATCCCCTGGAGATGAAGTCATGGGAACCCAACTCTCCAGGAGCAGCATAGCCTGTCCTTAGCTGCTGAGCCCGGCTGCTCTCCAGCTCCCAGTTTGTTTTTCTGTTGTGATAAAATATTCCACAAAAGCAAAGAATTTATTCTAGATCACAGTTCCAAGTTCCAGTCCCCAGTGGTGGTGGGTAGAGGGGGCAGGAGCTTTAAGCAGCTGGTCACACTGTCTCACTATCAGAAAGTGTGGAGTAATGCATGCATACTGCAGCCTGGCTCGACTTCTCTATTTCACAGTCCAGGATTCCACTCAAGGGCTAGTCCTGCCTGATATAAAGATGGGTCTGCTTGCATCAGTTGACACAATTAAGGCAATCTCACAGAGATGGTCTCTCATCTTCACAGATGACCCTCATCTCCCACAGATGACCCTCATCTCCCACAGATGACCCTCATCTCGCACAGATGGTCCCTCATCTCCCACAGATGACCCTCATCTCCCACAGATAGTCCCTCATCTTCCACAGATGACCCTCATCTCCCACAGATGACCCTCATCTCCC
>PVIH01030265.1:0-12411 GCA_004025045.1 Sigmodon hispidus | reverse complement strand
ATATCTTCATCTCCTCCAAAGCAAGGGCATGACATCCCAAGTTTCCAATATGGCTTAGTTCAGCATCCACTCCTGGCAGATCCAGTTTCCTCACTCCAACATCAAGACTGGGTCAAGTGTTCCTCTGGAGGGAGTGAGATCCAAGGTGCCGGTCCAAGGTCTTTCAGATCCCAACCTGTTCAGTGCTGTTCAAACTCTTTTATCAGTGATAAACCCTTAATAAATACTATGAGTATTTTTTGTAAGTCACTGGTGATTATTAAATGCAATAATATGCTGTCATGGGCACACTGTAGGTTAAAAATATTTGAAGGTCGAGGGCGCACAAACCTGCCAACAGAGAAATTATTACTTGAGAATTTGAGTGCAAACTAATTTCTACCAAAATACAAATGTTTTAAAATGTAATCTTTAGCCTACCCTAACCCTAACCCTAACACTAACCCTACCCTAACCCTAACCCTAACCCTAATTTAGACATCTTATGAAAGATCAGTTGTTACATATATATTTAAGTATATTTACACAAATATATATATGTATGTATGTATACACACACATTAGGAGTCATTCTGTCTGGTGTTCAGAAGCATCTGGATAGCTTAGAGGGTGTGTGGAAACAACAATTTGCTCTAATTTGTGCACACATAGAGAGTTGAATAACATATGGCAGCCCAGAGGGGCCTCTAGAGAATATCCTTGGCTGGAAGAGGAAACCACAGTTTCTGTCATTAAAAAGTGTGCCCATTCAGCATAGTCCAACTTCCTATCTTCTGATGTAACTTTGACTGGTGGCTCTGAGGAGTCACTGCTGGTTACCCATGCCTCCTGCTGTTCCTCAGTATCTCTGTAGGGAGGTTTTTGAGCAGGCTCACACTGTTGTTCTCTTTCTGTGTGTCTGGCACAGTAATACATGGCTGTGTCCTCAGTTTGCAGATTGTTCATTTTTAAGTAAACTTGGCTTTTGGAGTTGTCCTTGCTGATGGTGAGTCTGGATTTGATGGCTAAATTATACACAGTGCTTCCATCAGTAAATACTCTTCCCATCCACTCCAGACCCTTTCCTGGAGGCTAGCGGACCCAGTTTACACCATGCTGGTTAATGAGAACCCAGAGACAGTGCAGGTGAGAGACAGGGTCTGTGAAGGCTGCACCTGTCTAGGTCCTGACTCCTTCAGATGCACCTGTGTCAGGGCACCTTAAAACAAGGAACATTACATTTAGACATACATGCCATAGATGGCATACCTAGGTCCATTTCCTGAAAGCAAGAAACACTTACAGCTTGGAAAGGTCACCAGCCAGAGTAGCAGAACAAGGACAGCCATGCTGTGTTGAGGCTCTTGTGAGAAGGAGATGGGGCTCCTCACCTAGTCCTGGGCTTTCAGCCTAAGCATGAGAGCTGCTTTGCATGGGGTGAAATTCCCAAAAGAATAAAAAGAAACATCAGGCAATGTTTCTGATTTTCTCTCAGGCAACTGAGATTTACCTTGTGCTTCTCATTGGCACTGGTGACAAAATAATCAAGAACATTTTCTAATTCTGTGTATTCAAATCCATATAAAGAGAAAACTTTGTAAGCTTTGGGTGCCACATGTAATTCATCTATATCTATTTTATGTAGATAGTGTATACCACATCCTCAATGCCTTGTATATCCCTGTAAATTCCAGCAGTGTCTAGAATGGAATTTAGTCATATTATGAACTTCAGGCACTGACTCATGTTAAATCCAGATTAAAAAAATATTTAAATTATTTTCTTTGTGTCAATGAAGTCGATTTTTTTTTAAATCACTCACCTTAGATTTTCATTTTTGAGGAACCAACAAATAAACATTTAGTACTTGTGACTTTAAATATTTATCTGAGATGAGACCAAAGGGATTGATTTTGTTGCTATGCCAGTGATCTCAGAGTATTCTGTCCACTCAGGGACACCATGCCTGGAGACCAGTCTTAATATATAGTCTTTCAGACTCTCTGTCTTTCTCTATGTACTTTTATATTTCCATTCTTGTTCCTTTATTTCACTAACTATGTTTATTGCATTGGTCAGGGATGAAAGTCAGCTGTTCATAACAACTCATGAATATCCTTAGAATGCAAGCAGTACTAAGTTTTATATTAACTGAAGTAGTAAAAAGACAGAGTACCCAAAATGATTTCTACAAGTGGAGAGGAAGGTATGCTTAAATGCTGTTACTATTTTATTTGAAAATTATTATGGACACATAGAGATTGTAAAACCCTTATCTATGCTTTATTAATGTAATTCTCCAGGGAAATAAAGAGCATAGTTCAAAAACCCATTCAGTGTGGACCCAGAGAACATCTAAGTCTTCTTTAACATTGAAAACCCAATGTCTTCTGTCCCTTATTCCTCTGTGCAAAGTTACTATACTGTAAGTCACAGTGTTGAAGACATGTCTTGACATTGAGTTGGAAGACATATCTTTTATGGTGTGATTGTCGCCCACTTCTATCCGTTCCCCTTGCTTATGACTCTGAGGATTAGAAGAATATTTTCATACATTATACTTAGTGCACCTCATGCTGGATTTACTGAGATTTCATTGTGGTTATAAAATCCTGGGAAAGAAAATCACAGGAACCATTGCATAATAGTAACAGCACACTTAAGAAGTGGTATAAAATTTCTTACTCCAAGATTTTTAGTAGATTTTCTGTATTTGTGATCTCTGGTTTTGTGGGTTTCTCTATCCATGAAACTTCCTAGAAGGAAGTCACTAAGTAAAGTCACTGGAAGGAGAAGTATTTAGACAAAGCTGTACATTTTTCACTAGAGAGGTGATTCTTACACTTAAGTATCTCTTCAGTCATTTATTATTTTTATAGGGTGGACGTATGGACTCTCAGTTATTGATCAGCACCAGACTCTAGTATCAGACTGTGTATTTGTAATATCTCTAGAATTTTGTCAGTTTAGCAAAAGATATGATCATCTGAAAAATATAAACTCCATTGTGTAGATGTACCACAGTTTGTTAATCCATTCTTCAGTTGATGGACATCTAGGTTGTTTCCAGGTTCTCGCTATGACAAATAATGCTGCTATGAACATAGTTGAGCTAATTCCTTTGGAGTGTGACTGTGATTCATTAGGGTATACACCCAGAAGTGGTATTGCTGGGTCCTTGGGGAGATTGATTCTCAATTTTCTGAGAAACCGCCATACTGCATTCCAAAATGGCTGAACAAGCTTACACTCCCACCAACAATGGAGTAGTGTTCCCCTTGCTCCTCATCTTCTCCACCATAGGCTGTCATCTGTGCCTTTTATCTTAGGCAATCTAACAGGTGTCAGATGGTATCTCAAAGTTGTTTTTATTTGCATTTCTCTGGTGGCTAAAGATGATGATGATGAGTACTTTTTCAGGTGCCTTTCAGCCATTCGTAATTCTTCTGCTGAGTGGAGTACTACTCAGCAGTAGGAAAAAATGATATCCTAAAATTTGTAGGCAAATGGATGGATTTGGAGAATATCATACTGAGTGAGGTATCACAAACTCAGAAAGATAAGCAGGGGATGTACTCACTCATTAGTGGACTCTAAACAAGCAAACAGACAAACAAGAAAAAAAGCCAAGCATGCCCAAGCTGCAAACCACAACCCCTGAACATCTTGGGATCAGAAACACCCTGGACTGACACCTTGGATCCCACTCCCACTAGAGGAATACCCGACTCACTCTTGAGGGAGGGGGGAGAAAACTGGATCTGCCAGGAGTGGAGACTGAATTAAGCAATATTGGGGCAGTAGGACCATGGGACTGCCTGCAGCTTGCCCAGGGATGGGATGGGGTTTTGTGGAGAAGAAAGAATGAGCTGATGTGGTAGGAGGGGTAGTGACCTTGAATAAGGATACACAAGGTTAGAAAGTGTGACTTCTTTGTTCATAATAATAATAGTAATAATAATAATAATAATAAAGAAATGCAGAAAAAATAATAATAAAAAAAATTTTTAAAATGTAAACCCTGTTGGGAAAAGTGACCCCACCTGAATGGCCAGTGTGCAACCCTGTAGTGTCATTTCACGAACATTTTAATGACACAATTTCCATTATATTTTTGAGAAATAAGTTGGTGAATTTATCATTGAAACACCGACAGAAAGTTTATTGCAGAAGCAGACATTTTATGAAGACTGAGAATAAAGTGCATCAATGAATCCCTCATCCCTACTCCCCTCCTTCCTATGCCGGTCTCTCCTAATGACCCTTTCCTGCTCCTCCTCCTCTCATGTCTCTTACTGCCTCTCCTTCATTTCATTATTTTTTTCTTCCCTGATAAACTTCCTATTTTTTGCTTTCTATCTCCTTTTTCCATCTTCTCACTCACATCCAATCTCTTTTTTATTATTTCCATGGTGTTCTTTTCTGGCTACATGCAGAAAGTTGTTTGCCATTTGTGCATAACTGCAATTGATTTATTGTAGCTGTAAGTCTTTGCCAATCTCCTCAACAATCATCCAACTTCCTCCTTTCTCATTTTTAGGTTATATGAGGAACATTATATGTATTGATATATATTCACTTATTCTCATTATTATGACAGTCATTAATCCCTGCCTTAATTGTCACACACTCCAGAAAGAGGCTTCTTTGTCCAGCCATATACAATATATCAGTAAATATGTAGAAGACAGGCCGCTGCTCTCCAACGCCAGCGCTGCCTCTCGCTTGCCGAGCTCCAGCCCAAGGAGAAGTGGGGTAAGTAAGGAGGTGCTCATACCATGGCTCATAGAAAGCAGACTGCCCGCAAATCCACCGGTGGTAAAGCACCCAGGAAACAACTGGCTACAAAAGCTGCTCGCAAGAGTGCGCCCTCTACTGGAGGGGTAAAGAAACCTCATCGTTACAGGCCTGGTACTGTGGCACTCCGTGAAATCAGACGCTATCAAAAATCCACTGAACTTCTGATTCGCAAGCTTCTCTTCCAGCGTCTGGTTCAAGAAATTGCTCAGGACCTCAAAACAGATCTGTGCTTCCACAGTGCAACTATTGGTGCTTTGCAGGAGGCAAGTGAGGCCTATCTGGTTGGCCTTTTTGAAGATACCAACCTGTGTGCTATCTATGCCAAACGTGTAACAATTATTCCAAAAGATATTCAGCTAGCACGCCACATACGTGGAGAGCATGCTTAAGAGTCCACTATGGGGGAAACATTTCATTCTCAAAAAATTTTTTTCCTCTTCTTGTTATCAGTAGTTCTGAATGTTAGATATTTTTTCCATGGGGTCAAAAGGTACCTTAGTATATGATTGGGAGTGGAAAAACAGGGGACAGAAATCAGGTATTGGCAGTTTTTCCATTTTCATTTGTGTGTGAATTTTTAATATAAATGCAAGATGTAAAGCATTAATGCAAGCAAAATGTTTCAGTGAACACATTTCAACAGTTCAACTTTATAACAATTATAAATAAACCTGTTAAAATTTTCTGAACAAAAAAAATATGTAGAAGACAGTTAAAGTATATGCTTCTTGGCAAAACACAAATAATAAATTTCCTCATGTGATATTTTGATTTTAATTTTGATTATATGTGTGTTTTAATGTTAAGAATTTGAAAATTGTTTTAGTTTTAAGGCATGATTCTTTCAGTCAAAATTATTGAGGGTCTCATGGGTGAGACATCTGCAGTTCTTTTCCTATATGTGCTGGACCATTTAACTGGCTTAGTGTTATAATATTATATGTTATAATATGTAATATATACATAATGTCCTTGGGCACCATCTCACAGACTCCTACCAGTTCTCTAGTACTTAAATTTTTTCAGCCCACTGTTCAGTGGTTTTCCTTGAGCCCTGTGGTAGGAATAAGCAAGTGAGAGATATGTGGAAGTTTTCATATAGGTACCTTAACTGTGGAAAAACACTCACACAGTTATATATTCTTAGCACTGACTAATCATAAATTTTCAAGTTCAATGATGACTGTTTGTGGATAGAGAGTTACTTTATGTTGGGATGTGACAATTGTTTACTCCACACATGAGCATAAGAGCAGCACTATTGTGATATAAAAAAACATCAAACTGGGTGAAAATGTATTTGTAGAGCCAGAGGCAGGGAAAGTGGAAGAAAATAGTTGTGTAAAGATATAAATAAAGTATATGGCAAAAGTATATGTATTTTCAAAAAATGGTAAAGGAAAATTTCAAATAGTATAGTTTATTAAAAGTCCATCACCTTAGAATATGAAAGGCCTTCTACTCTATGGTTCCAGTGAGCATCTGGTCCAACATCAGTGGCTTCATTCCATTACCAATTAAAGTATTTTAAGCTACTCATTATCTGTGAATGCTGGAGTCATCCCCAACTTAATCCCTTTTCTTCAACAGCCCCTGACAGTGTAAGTGTGTTGGATACATCCTCCACTTCTCCTGGAACTGGAATTCTTACAATCACTAGGATGATCTAGTTCTGGGACAGGATTGTGATGGCCCCTCTGGCCTGATGACAATTCCCTTAATCACTTCTTAGCATTCCTGGAGAATCAGAGACTTGTAGGGATATCCATAAGAGTTTTCTTCCCTTTCCTTCAGTCTGTTAGTCTTACTTTGGAAATGCTCAACTTCCCTAACCTCTTCTTCTCCTAAATGTATTTTTTTCTAAAATTAAGCATGCAAGCTTGTTTCTCTCTGTTCTTTGTTTTTCTTTACCTTATTTCCTTTCTTTTTTGCAAAGTAGCACATCTCTAAACACAATTATGTATTGCTTTGTGCAGGCCCATCTCTTTTATCAAAATATTATCAGAGCTCCTTTATCCAACCCCTTTATCCATCTCCTTATATCAAAGATATAAATAATTTTGGATAATATTTTGTTAAAAATATGATTTAAATAATAAACACATGGACCTGAGCACAAAATTTTAGCATAGAGACCTGGTCCTTTTGGTTACTGATGTCAAGGGAAGATATATAAATAAGTAAGTCTAATGGAAAGAAAAAAATGTGTTAAAAGAAAAATTCTTTAGTGCTGGTGAATTCAGTAGTTTGTGTTGAAAAAGGAGAAAATAGTAATATAAAGGAAAAGGTGAAAAGCAAAATGGTTCACATATACAGCTGTTCCTAGCATCACATAAAATCCTGTAAATTCCAACAGAGTAATCTAATTGCTTTCTTAGAAAGGTAGGTGAACCATAAAGACATTTTGCCTTCATGCAGGAACTTTTCCATTATCTATGGCTTCCTCAAATCTGATGGTAAGCCATACAACATGGTCAGTATTTGATCTGATATGCATATATTATATGAGGAGAATGGTGAGTGTCAAGGCCATCCAGGACTCATGGTTCACTGACCACCATGTCTTTCCTTTCTGTTTAACATGAATCCTATGCAGCTTCAACCATGAAAACCAACTGAGACTCTGCCCTGATTCTATGATCATCTACTTCAGATTTTCTAATTTTTTTGAAATATAATCCTTGTGCCTATATTAGTGCCAGTTCCTTCCTGTATGATTGCCACTATTGTCTTTGAGTCAAAAACAATACTACATTTAAATGTGTTTCACAGTTGAAAACATTGTTTTATGTTTAAGCAAATTAATATGACTACATTCCATATGTGTAGAGAGATTGACTGATAAGATTAGAGACTTAGTAAGACCTACCATAAAATTAAGAAAAATATTCAGACATAGACAAAGAAATTTAGTTAAGAATCTACTGCACCACTCTGGATATATATTACATATTAAAAAAAAACCTAAATACTGGGGAGAGAGCACCCAGTATAATCCTAGGCAGACAATTCAGGAAATTCTTAAACCTTGAATGCAAAGATAAACATCTAATTTAATCACAGACACCTTTAATCCCAACACAGGTAGAGTCAGTCGGAGTGGTGCCCTCCACCCTTGATCCCACAACTCCAGAGACAGAACTTCTTTTTCTGTGAGTTTTAGGCTACACACCTTTAATCCTGTCTGGCATAGGATATATAAGTACTTGTAGAAACCCAGAGAGAACAGAAGGAGACTGAGAGAAGAAACTGGCAGAAGTGACTGGGAGGAGCCACTAGGAGCAAGGTTGAGGAAGTTGCAAGACAGCTGGGTGAGAATTGACTGTAGTGCTTCCTTACCCTGATATTTCAGCCTTCCCCTTACATTTGGCTCTGAGTCTCATTTGTGATACTACATATCACTGTATTAAAAAAAAAACAACTGAGAATGGGTTATAACACAAATTCTAGTTTTTATTTAATAAACACTCAGAGCCAGATACTAGGGAAAAGCTGGAATATCAGAGAGAGGAATCAGAAAACAGTCAAATCTCAACCAACCAACTTCTCAGGGTAAAAGTTATCTTCCAGCATCATCAGCCTGGCTTCTTGTTCCTTCTAGAGAATAAATCTCTGATTTCCTATGCCTGCATTAAATACCTACCTGACCCAGTTGTTACACTTCAGGATTCAACTCTGAATCACAATCCTAGTCTTATGATTAAATATTTACTCACTTTAGAGATTCCTAAACACATACCTGTAAAGATAATCCCTGAGTGTGATATGGAGAAGTATCCCAGACACCAAGGTATCTATTCTTTAGACCTCTCTGAACAGACAATTGCTTGACCCTGATGAACGTGTCCTCTCAGCACCCCCTGCTGGTACTCAGCAATCTGCTGTGAGGTTTGTGTCTGAGCTCACAGTAACTTTGTATCACTGTGTCTCTGGTACAGTAATACATGGCTGTGTCCTCAGACTTCAGATTGCTCATTTGCAGGTACAGGTTGCTCCTGGCATTGTCTCTGGAGATGATGAATTGGTCCTTTACAGCATCAGCATATTTAATGATACCACTACTACCACTAATGTATGCGATCCATTCCAGCCCCTTTCCTGGAGCCTGTCGGACCCAGTTCATGCCATAGTCACTGAAGGTGAATCCAGAGGCTGCACAGGAGAGTTTCAGGGACTTTCCAGGCTGCTCCAAGCCTCCCCCAGACTCAACCAGCTGCACCTCACACTGGACACCTGCAAATGCAGAGAATGGTGGTCAGAAAACTTTCATAGAAGCCAAATTTTATCTTTCTTATGTCCACACCAAACAGAAAATCTCTCTAATAATTACCTTTTAAAATAATGACAAGGAAAAACCAATTGAATCTTGGGTCCATGGTAAATGGTCTTGTGTTCAGTGCTAATCACTCAGTGAGAGGACTTGGAAATTAAGGTCTGTACTCCTCTGCCAGAGCTGCTGGATCAGGGCAGGGCTTGTTTATATGAGCAGAGACAGGTGTTATTTGCATGTCATGGTGCTATATCAAGGTCTGAAGATAGACTCAGAGAGAAATTAGTGCTCAGAAAAGATATAAGACATGGAAGACACTGATGATAAATATGAAAAATTGACACATTATTTTAATTCTGTCACTTTTTATACTTTTAATGATTTACTACACTCCATGTATATCTGTTTCCTTCATGTGCTCAGAACACACTGTGTTTCCACACTGTCATGTCTCAATAAACCTATATGAAATTAAAAACACCACAAAGATGTGCTTTTATATAGGAGCTCAGTCATATCCTCTGTCTTTTCTGGACATGGTTTCCAGCTGTTGTGGATCTAGGACAAGGTCACACCTGCCTGTATAGATTGGCAGATCCGGTGTTTTGTGACAGGAACACTTTGGAATTTTCTGAGTTTTTCATATTTATAACACTGTGTTTCCTCAAGCCATAAGAACCTTTTGTCTCCTGTATAAGCTGTACCTAAGGACATAAGCTTAGTGTAGATTATTCCTGAGTCTTCTTTCTTACTGAGGAGCTGTTGGTATAGATAGTTACTTGAGGGGGAGAATTCTTCTTTGAGACAGCCATCATTGGTAGGTTTCCTATTTTGCATTTTTGTCCCAATATATAAGCACACAATGGCGCTATTTTAGCATTAGAGCTAAAATGTCAAGAAGTTGTGTGAGACATGGACGGGGAAGATAGGAGATTAGCTGAAGGGGAAATAGGATAAAATGTCATCATTTAAAAATGTTACATGTTGAATTTACACATCCTTCAATGAAAAAATGAATAATAGCCACTAAAAACTGGCTTAAATTTAAAAAAATCACCATAGAAAAATACATACAGAAGATTCTCTTAAATGTGATGAAAATTTGTACTTTAGATGACCCTCAGTAACAAGACTGGTCATAAAGGTTTTTTCATAATATTGTATTCAAGTGCTACACTGCTGCATCATCACAATAAAATAAACATGGCAATATCACAAACACATAGACGCAGAGAGATAGTCTGGAGAAGATGCACAGAATAACTAATATCAGATATGGTGATATTAGAGTTGTCATGAAAAAGCAAAATTAGCAAGATTATTGCATGAGTACTCTTGGACATCTATGAGCATCTGTCAGGAACAAGTTGGACACTGGGACATTTGAAACATTCATAGTTGAGTTAATAATATCTTTGGGGAAAGAATTTCCATCACTTGCATATATGCCCAATAGTGATATTGCTGTTTCATTGGGTAGATTGATGCCTAGTTTTCTGAGAAATCACCATACTGACTTTCAAAGTGGCTATACAGGTTTACAGTCGCTTCAGTAATGGAGGAGTGCTCCACACTCACTCTGTCATAGGCTTTCAACTATGGTTTTGATCTTAGCCATTCTGACAAGTGTAAGATGGTTGTTGATTTCCATTTCTCTGAGGGCTAAGGATGTAGAAATTCCTTAGGTACTTTTTACTCATTTAGAATTCTTCTGTTGAAAATTTTTATTTAGCTCTGTGTTTTGACCTACAGTTTCTTGAGTTTTCTACACATTTTGGAGATCATTTGTAGGCTGTCATTTTTTTTATTGACCATGTCTTTTACCTTACAGAAGATTCTCAGTTACAAGTGGTCACATATTACAATTGTTGTATTTAGTGTCTTTGCTCTTGGTCTTATATTTATAAATTATCCATCTTTGCCTATGTATTCTAATGCATCTCTCATTTATTTTTATCAGGGTAGTGTAACTGGGTTTATGTTGAGGTCTTTGTTCCACCTGGACTTGGGTATTATGGAGGGTGACTGTTGTAGAAAGCTTTTCCGGGCCCTTTTTGGCCCAGAGGGTTGGAGCTGGCCCACGGTGGCTTTTTTCCCCAAAGAAATAAATCAGACACTTATATTAACTCATACTGATTGGCCCATGTCTCATGTACATTACTAGCTAGCTCTTTCATCTTAAATCAACCCATTTCTTATAATCTACTTGCCACGTGGCCCAACCCATGGCTCACCAGGATTCCTACATACTTCTTCAGGGGTCGGATGGAGACTGACTAACTCCACCTTCCTTCTGTTTGTCTCTTCCTGTGATTCTCCACCCACTCCTATGGTGCTCTAAATAGGCCAAAGAAGTCTTTTATTTACAGCATACAGAGAACATTCCACCACAGGTGATAGATATGAAACTATTTGAGTTCTTCTACATACCACCATCCTACCATGCCATAACCATTAGCCAGAACCTGAATACAACCTAGATTTCCTAAACAGAAATGGATTAAAAAATTTTATGTATTTATAGAATAGAATACTAATCAGTAGTAAAAAAAAAAATGACATCCTGAAATTTTCAGGCAAATAGATGTATCTGGAGAGTATCATCCTGACTGAGGTAACACTGGCCCAGCATTTTAGACATGGTATGTACCCATGCATAAGTAGACTTTAGATGTAAAGCAGAATATGTCTAGGTTACATTCTACAACCCCCCTCCAATAGTCAGGTAATGTTTGGAAGTTAAGAGAGACATTCACAGATTCCCCTGGTAAGGGAAAATAGAAAAGATCTCCTGAGTTAATTGGGATCATCAGATGGAGGGAATAAGGCAAGGTGAGAAGGGAATATGAAGGAATGAGGTGATGATGATACAGAGAAACCAAAAGGGAGAGCAAAGAAGTGCATGTCCAGACAGAGGAAGTCATTGTGGGGTCAGAGAGAAACCTGGTGCTATGGAAACAGCCAAGAACCCACAAGATGAGCCCAGATAGGACTCCTAGCAGTAGTGGACTTGGTGCTTAAGCTGACCTTTCCTTGTTATTATATAAATGATCAGCCTAATGCCATTATAGAAACTTCATAGAGCAGGTGATGGAGGCAGAGTAGAGATCTATAGCTAAACACTGGGCTGAGCTACTGGCCCAGCTGAAGAGAGGGAGGAGATATTGCATGAGTGGAGGGATTGGGATCATGATAGGGAGACCCAAGGAGTAGGCTGTCAGGTGCTGTTGGGAGCTCACAGATTTTGAAATGACAGCTGACTAACTTTCATGGAAAGGATCTGGATGCATTTTATGTGGATGGCAGTTGAAATATATGGGCAGTTTGTGGAGCCTCTTGCACTGGGATGAGAATTTATGACT
>PVIH01030263.1:0-12413 GCA_004025045.1 Sigmodon hispidus | reverse complement strand
ATAAAAGCAAGACATGAGCTTAGAAAGATGTGATAATGAGTCCAGGGGGGAGTTGGACAAGAAGAGTGAGGGATGGGTGTATATTAGAGAGTTATCAAAGAATAAATAGAACATTTTAAATAGATTATAAATTTAGAAGGGGAGTTGGTGAGGATCATAGAATTGGGAGGGTAGCATGAGCATGGGATGGATATGATCAAACCATAATATACATATTTGAAATTCTCAAAGAATAAATATTTTTTAAAGTAAGTGATATACATCAAATAAATGCTTTGAAAACATGTGCTATTTACTCTAAAATTTGAAGCATATATTGTCTTGAGATAAAAACAAATCTTATAATCTGTCATTTGTTTTTGTCAAAGTTTTGTGGAATGAATTTTGAAGAAATTTTGTTAATATGAAACAAGGTAGAAGATACTACCTCTATCTCATTTTTAATCACTATTTTGTATATGTATATGGAGTATATGTGTGTTTCCATGTGTATCCAGTTATAAATGGCATGTATATATATTTCTATAGGTCTGTATTTGATGTCAGGTGTCATTCTCAGCTGTATTTAATGAAGCAGGGTCTCTTGCTGAACCTGAAGTTTGCTGATCACTTCCAGTCTAGGTAGTCAGCTTGCCCTGGGGATTCTTTTTCCCTTCCCCACTGCTGGGATTGCAGGTGGCTACCCTCCCTGCCTACTTTCGTGTGGGCCTACCAGTTCTGATAATAAGAAAAGAATGATATCTTGGCTGATAGCATGATTATGTTAAACTATTTTTAGCAATGCACATATATAAACTAAGCAATTGTCATCCAGTTCATTAATTTGTCTTTTATTGTTATACCTTTTGTAATATCCTTTTCAAATTTTACATATGTATGTGTTTTAATGTTTTTATTCATTCTTTGAGAATTTCATGAATGTAAACAATGTGTTTTAATCAAATTTGTCCCCTCATCACTCTCTTCTAACTCCTCCCCAATCCTCATCGTTGCTTCACCTTCCAAATTTTTGTATTGTTTTTATTATTACAGAGTCCAGTTGGTGCTGTTGATATGTATATGAATGTAGGGAGATCCTGGAATACTGATAATCTACCAAGAGCTGTATTCTTCAATAAACAAATGCTTTCTCAGGTGCCATTAACTGCCAATAGTTCTTTATTAATGGGTGAGACTTTGAGCATATTTCCTGACCATCTTGAAATTTGATTGCTTTGATCAAATTCAGATTTTGTCCAAAACAGCATATCAACTGTGACTACATATGTTCATTGGCCCTGTCTTGTCTCAAAAACACTGTTTCATGGTAGTACTCATGTACATCTTGCTCAGAAAAAATTTCTACCCCATGTTCTATGGTGATCCTTGAAAATTTCAAGGAGACGTTGTGATATAGATCACCCATTTAGGACAGAGAACTTCACAGTCTCTTACTGTCTGCAGTATGGCTACTTGTGGGTCTCTGTATTATCCTCATCTACTACCAAAAAAGCTTGTCTGGTAAGGGCTGAGAAATGTACTATGGGTATAAAAGTAAGTAAGTAAAATTTGATATGATGTCCAGTTAGGAAGATAATATTAGTAGTTTCTTCCCTAGCTGGGGCTTGTGATAACTCCAGCCACAAGTTCTTGACACAGTTAACTTTCATATGTATATAGACCTGTCATATGGATTAGGATTTAAATACAATTAGAAAGTAATTTATATACTTCCATGATATTCATACCATGCTTATATGAATCAGTATTTATTATGCTGGTCTTTATTGTAGCTTGCAATGTTCATGGCTTGGTAAGACTACTAATAACTTTCTTCCCACAGTAGCCACCATAGCACCTTGCAGCAGTACAAAATATAGCCAGTAGAGAGAAACCTTCCAGGTGAGTATCAGATTAATTTCTCAGTGTTCTGTGACCAAATTGTAGTGTCTTCTGCAACCATGTCTTACCATACATTTCTGGTTGTTGGTAAGCAACCTGTAGTGTTTTAGGGAACCTCTGAACAACAAACAAGTCAAAGATGGGTATCTTGGACCTGGGATTAGGTGAATGGCTCCAGCAGGCCAAAGCATGGGCAAACACAGGCACACGCATGGCGCCAATAGGTTTTTGTCTTTTACCCTTCTCCCTCTTTCTAAAAAACATTAGATTGCATTGTCAATGCTAGCCCTACAACATCCATTCCATTATTTGGCCCCGAATAATTCCTGAGACAAAACCCCAATGTCCATTAATCAAAATTCATTATTTGGCTAACACATCTAATCAGGACTTATACCAACTCACCCTACCACCTTCTCTCCTCATTTTCCCTTAAAACCCCACTCCTCCAGAAATACCTTCTTTTGCTTTTCTTGTTTCCTTGTGCTTGCTGCTGCTGCTTACCATTTACCTTTACAGTTACAACCCTACTTACCCATTCTGTCCCCTATTCTTGCCTCTCTGGAGTGAAAAACACCTTTGTACTAATAAACTGGTGTCAGGGTTTGTCTTGTGCTTACTCAAAGGTACCGACTTCCCTTGTACTAGGTCTTTGGTTTAGTTATCTGGCTCCTGGTAAGATTCTTTCTCTCTGGGTAAGGCAACATCAATTGTACAGTTTTTGAAACATATTTTTAGGAAACTTATAAAATAGTAGGTTTCCATATGGCTCTTTCAAGTATCCTTACTCTCAAGTATCCCTCTCAGTACTTGCACTTATCTTTTATCTTCTCATTCCTTCTCCACCTAAACCTTCCCTTTATTATTGCCCCTTTCCACCTTGATACCACATTAGGTCTACTATGCTCCTCCATTACATTTCTCTTTCTTTCACGCCAATGTCCATTTTCTTTTTTTTACTTTTCTTTTTTTTCCATCTTCTTTATTTATTTTGTATTTATCAAGAAAAACAGTAAAATGAATTTAAAATACTGCTAAGTTAACAATAACTATAAAGAAGATAAAAATAATAAGCATGACTTATCAAGGGTGATAATGCAAATAAGTTTGCTACACATATATTTACTTTGTGTTCAGCTTTCCTTCTGAATTTTTTTTCCATCCTTGTATATAATTATTCAAGGTCCCTTCCTCCTCCCACCACATCTGGTCATTTTTCTTCTCTGCAACTTCCCATCCCCTCCCTGGGCAGGCAGCATACACTCCTATGGTCCCACTGACCCAATAATGCTTAGTTCAGTCTCCACTGCAGGCAAATCCAGTTTTGTCCCCCCTCCCTCAAGAGTGAGTCAGGTGTTCCTATAGTTGGAGTGGGATCCGAAGGGTCAGTCCAGGGTGTTTCTAAACCTAAGCTGTTCAGTGGTTGCAGTTTGCAGCTTTGGCATACTTGGCTTTTTTTTCTTGTTTGTTTGTTTAGAGACCACTAATGAGTGAGTACATCCCCTGCTCATCTTTCTGAGATTGTGGTACCTCACTCAGGAGGATATTCTCCAAATTCATCCACTTGCCTGCGAATTTTAGGATATTATTTTTTTCTTACTGCTGAGTAGTACTCCATTGTGTAGATGTACCACAGTTTGTTAATCCATTCTTCAGTTGAGGGACATCTAGGCTCTTTCCAGGTTCTTGCTATTACAAATAATGCTGCTATGAACATAGTTGAGCTAATACCTTTGGAGTGTGAATGTGCCTCTTTAGGGTATACACCTAGGAGTGGTATTGCTGGGTCCTTGGGGAGATTGATTCTTAATTTTCTGAGAAACCGCCATATTGCATTCCAAAGTGGCTGAACAAGCTTACACTCCAACCAACAATGGAGGAGTGTTCCCCTTGATCCGCATCCTCTCCAACATAGGCTCTCATCTGTGCCTTTTATCTTAGCCAATCTAACAGGTGTTAGGTGATCTCTCAAAGTTGTTTTGATTTGCATTTCTCTGATAGCTAAAGATGATGAACAATTTTTCAGGTGCCTTTCAGCCATTCATAGTTCCTGTGCTGAGAATTCCCTTTTTAGATCAGTACTCCATTTTTTCATTGGGTTATTCAAGGTTTTGAGCTCTAGATTCTTGAGCTCTTTATATATCTTAGAGATCAGTCCTCTATCACTTGTAGGGTGGGTGAAAATCTATTTCCATTCTGTAGGCTGTTGCTTTGTCCTATTGACAGTGTCCTTGGCTTTGCAGAAGCTTCCTAGCTTTAGGAGATACCACTTATTGATTGTTGGTCTTAGTGTCTGTGCCACTGGTGTTATATTTAGGAAGTAGTTGCCTGTGCCAATTCGTAGAAGTGTATTTCCCACTTTCTTTTCTATCAAGTTCAAAATGGCTGGGTTTAAGTTGAGGTCTTTGATCCACTTGGATTTGAGTTTTGTGCAGGGTGACAGGCTCGGATCTATTTGCATTTTTCTACACATTTCCATCCAGCTATGCCAACACCATTTGTTAAATATACTATCTTTTTTCCATTGAATGTTTTGGGCCTCTTTGTCAAAGATCAGGTGTTCATAGGTTTTTGAGTTAATGTCTGGATCCTCAATTCTATTCCATTGATCCACAAGTCTGTTTTTATGCCAGTACCAGGCTGCTTTTGTTACTGTAGCTCTATAGTATAACTTGAAGTCAAGGATGGTGATACCTCCTGAGTTTCTTTTGTTGAGTAAAATTGTTTTGGCAATCCTGGCTTTCCTGTTATTCCAAATGAAATCGAGTATTGTTCTTTCAAGGTCCAAAAAATATTGTTTTGGGATTTTGATGGGCAGTGCATTGAATCTGTAGATTGCCTTTGGTAGAATTGCCATTTTTACTATGTTGATCCTACCAATCCAGGAACATGGAAGAGCTTTCCATTTTCTGATATCCTCTTCAATTTCTTTCTTCAGTGATTTAAAATTTTTGTCAAATAGATCTGTTACTTCTTTGGTTATAGTAACTCCAATGTATTTAATACTATTTGCAGCTATTTTGAAGGATAATGTTTCCCTTATTTTTTTTTTCAGTTCTTTTATCTTTAGCATATAGAAGGGCTACTGATTTCTTTGAGTTAATCTTGTACCCTGCTACATTGCTGATGGTGTTTGTCAGCTCTAGCCATTCCTTGAAAGAATTTTGTGGGTCACTTATGTATACAATCATATCATCTGCAAATAGAGATAGCTTCACTTCTTCTTTTCCAATTTGTATCCCCTTAATCTCTTTTTGTTCCCATATTGCTTTAGCTAAAACTTCGAGAACTATATTGGATAGGTAAGGGGAGAGAGGACATCCTTGTCTAGTTTCTGATTTTAGTGGGATTGCTTTGAGTTTTTCTCCATTAAGTTTGATACTGACTGTCGGCTTCTTGTAAATCGCCTTTATTATATTTAGGTATTCTCCCTGTATTCCTGATCTCTCCAGGGCTTTAATCATAAAAGAGTGTTGGATTTTGTCAAAGGCTTTTTCCGCATCTAAGGATGTGATCATGTGGTTTTGTTCTTTTAGTTTGTTTATGTGATGGATAACATTTACAGTTTTTCATATGTTAAACCAGCCCTGCATTTCTGGGATGAAGCCTACTTGGTCGTGGTGGATGATATCTTTTATACATTGTTGTATACGGTTTGCCAAAATTTTATTGAGGATTTTCGCATCAATATTCATGAGGGAAATTGGTCTGTAATTCTTCTTCTTTGTTGTGTCTTTGAGTGGCTTGCGTATTAGGGTAATTGTGGCCTCAGAAAAGAATTTTGGCACTATTCCTTCAGTTTCTACTGTGTGAAATAGTTTGAGGAGTAATGGTAGTAATTCTTCTTTGAATGTCTGGTAGAATTCGGCACTGAAATCATCTGGACCAGGGCTTTTATTTTTGGGGAGGTTTTTAATGACAGCTTCAATTTCCTTAAGGGTTAAAGGCCTGTTTAGGTAATTAATCTGATCTTCATTTAATTTTAGTAGATGGTACCTGTCCAGAAAGCTGTCCATTTCTTCTAGGTTTTCCATTTTTGTGGAATACAGATTTTCAAAATATGACCTGATAATTCTCTGTATTTCCTGGGGGTCTGTTGTTATGGCCCCCTTTTCATTTCTGATTTTGTGGATTTGAACACTCTCTCTCTGTTTTTTGATTAGTTTGACTAAGAGATTATCTATCTTGTTGACTTTCTCCAAGAACCAACTCTTAGATTCGTTGATTCTTTGTATTGTTCTTTTTGTTTCAATTGTATTGATTTCAGCTCTAAGTTTGATTATTTCCTGCCGTCTACTCTTTCTAGGTGAGTTCGCTTCTAATTGTTCTAAGGCTTTCAGCTCAGCTGTTAGGTCTCTAATGTGGGATTTCTCTAGGTTTTTCATATAGGCATCTAGCGCTATGAATTTTCCTCTTAAGTCTGCTTTCATTGTGTCCCACAAGTTTGGATACATTGTGCATTCATTTTCATTGAATTCTAGGAAGACATTGATTTCTTTCATAATTTCTTCCTTGACCCAGAGATGGTTCAGCTGAGTGATGTTTACTTTCCATGAGTTGGTAGGCTTTCTTTGGGTTTTGATGTTGTTGAACTCTAACTGTAGGCCCTGGTGTTCTGATATGTTACAAGGGATTATTTCCATTTTTTTGGATCTGTTGATATTTGCTTTATGACCAATTTTGTGGTCAATTTTGGAGAAAATTCCATGAGGATCTGAGAATTATGTATTTTCCTTTGCGTTTGGGTGGAAGCTTCTGTAGATATCTATTAAATCCATTTGCATCATAACCTCTTTTAGACTCCTTATTTCTCTGTTGAGTCTCTGTCTGGTTGATCTATCCAGGGTTGAAATTGGAGTATTGAAGTCTCTCACTATTAGGGTTTAAGAATTGATTTGGGATTCGAGCTTTAGCAGTGTTTCTTTTACATAAGTAGGTGCCTTTATATTTCGGGCATAAATATTCAAGACTGAAATCTCCTCTTGACCAATTTTTCCTGTGATGAATAAGTAGTGACCATCTTGGTCCCTTTTTATTGATTTTAACTTAAAGTCTACTTTTTTAGATATTAGGATTGCAACCCCCACTTGTTTCTTGGGACCATTTGACTGGAAAATCTTTTCCCAACCCTTTATTCTAAGCCTGTGTTTGTTTCTTGAAGGCAACAGAAGGATGACTTCTGTTGTTGTATCTATCTTGTTTGTGATGTTTTATAGGAGAGTTGAGTCCATTGATATTAAGGGAAATTAGTGATCATTGATTGATATTTCTTGCCATTGTTGGTGGTAACTTGTTTATATTTCCTTTCTCTGGAGTATTCTTCTGTGGAATTATTGATCATTTGTGATTTCGTGGGTGTATCTGGGGTCCTTAGGTTGTAGTTTTCCCTCTAATGCTCTCTGTAGTGCTGGATTGCTAGATAGATATTTTTTCAGTCTGACTTTGTTATGAAATATCTTGTTTACTCCATCTATGGTGATTGATAATTTTGCAGGGTATAGTATTCTAGTTTGGCAGCCATGCTCTTTTAGCATCTGACCAAGCCCTTCTACCTATCATCGTTTCCTTTGAATAGTCAAACGTTATTCTGTTGAGTCTGCCTTTATATGTAAGATGGCCCTTTTCTTTTGCAGCTCTTAAAATTTTTTCTTTGTTCTGTATGTTTTGAGGCTTGATTATAATGTGGCGTGCTGACTTTTTTGGGGGGGTCATATCTATTTGTCATTCTGTGATCTTTTTGTATCTTTATAGGCTCTCTCTCTGCCCCTTTATAGTGTTTCCTGATCCTTAAATGTATACGTAGTTGGGGTGAGGGTTCCTTGAAAACTGTTCTCTTCATTTTGATCAGTTGTGTCTTTCTGAAATAATCTCCATCTTCTGCAACAAACATGTAGCTATAAGGATAAGTATTGAGAATTATACCCATTTAGGGAAATGGCAGTAATATATTCTCTCTAGCACCTCACTAGCCATGGGCTGTTACCAGCAAGGACTACAGCACCAGATATGATTTTCTTTCTATTAAATGAGCTGTAAGTCCAATTAGAGAACTGTTAGTTGTAGCCAAGATATGTTTGCTACTCTTGGATCTTTAGGTATATCTTGCCATATTGGTCATTGTTGTTTTACTGGCATCACAGTTGTGTAGAATTATTGATTTCTTTCCTCTGCTGGAAGCATTTTTATCACTTTATAGTACTATGAATGCTAGTCATTAGGGAGGAGGTTTTTGGGTCAAATCCAGCTCCAATCTGCCAAAATTTGTGCTCTAAATTTCTAACGATCTAAGCAATAGGGACTTCAACTTCTGAATGGCAAATAAAAACACCAGTAGTTCATTTTGTGTTGGTGGGAATTTCTTGCATTCCCCTAGTAAAAATTCAAAAGGAAGTTTTTTTTTACTTGGTACTAGTGTTTTTTTAGATAGTCTATGGTTTGATATAATAGTCTTTTTTTACGCATCTATAGTCCTCTAGAAGTTGGAAATAAATATGGAGGTTTCTCAGAAAAAATGAGAATCAATCTACCTCAAGATATAACTACCCAAAGGATGCTCAATCATACCACAAGGACACTTGCTCAACTCTGTTCATAGCAGTATTTTTCATAATAACCAGAACCTGGAAACAACCTATATGCCCCTGACTCGAAAATGTGATATTTACACAATGGAATATTACTCAGCTGTAAAACAAACAAAACTTCATAAACTTTTTGAGTAAATGGATGGAAGTAGAAAAAAATTCTGAGTGAGGTAACCCAGTCCCAGAAAGACAAACATGGTATGTACTCACTCATATTAGGAGTAAAGTGCAGGATAACCAAACTATAATCCACAACCCTAGAAAGTCTAGAGAACAAAGACAGCCCGAAGAGGGATCCATGGATTTCCCTGAAAAGGGTAAGCAGAAGAGATCTCCTGGGTAAACTGTAGATGGGGTGAGGGTGGGGGTGAACAGGAACTTGAGGGAGTGGGTTGGGCAGGTTGGGTGCTGGGAGAAGGAGGGCTAGGGAGAAAGGTGGTGCCAGAAAATTTCCCAGGAATCCACAAGTATAACTCCAGCTAAGACCCCTAGTAATAGTTTAGAAGGTGCCATATCTGATTGGTGACTACCCTAATTGTCATCACAGAGCCATCAATTACCATCATCCACTAAGTGATGGAAGCAGATGCAGAGATCCACAACCAAGCACTGGATGGAGCTCCAGCAATCCTCCTGAAGAAACGGAGGAGGGATTGTATAAACCAGGGGGCTAAGGTCATGCTGGGGAAACCCATAGAGACAGCTGACCTGAGTTTGTGGGAGCTCCGGGATTATAAACCAACAGCCAGGGAGCCTCCATGGAACAGACATAGGCCCTCTGCATGCTTGTGACAATTGTGTAGCTGGGGGTGTTTGTAAGGTTCCCAGCAGTGAGATTAGGATTTATTCCTGGCACTTAGCTGGCTTCTGGGAACCTGTTCTCCATGCTGGATCATCTTGCCCAGATTTTATACGAGGGAGGATCTAGGTCCTAACTCATCTTGGTGTTCCATGCTATGTTAAGACTATTCCTTTCTGCAAAGAGACAGAAGAGTGGTGGGTGGATGGTGAAAGGGGTAGAAAGGAGTCAGAAGGAGGGAAAGGAAGAAGAAGAGGAAGAGGAAGCTGTGGTTGATATGTAAAATAAAGGGAAAATGTAAATAAAAAAGCAAAAAAAGAATTATTAATCCAATCTTTGGTTTTCAATCAGTTCAGATGTTCTGCTAGTTCATATTTAATATCTCTAAAATGTATCCACATCTAGATTATAGAATTTGTTCATATATCACCATATATAATTCATAGTATTATATTATGCCCTTTTATTTCTGTGGTATTGTCTCCTCTTCAGTGTCATTTTATAGTGTCATCTTATTTTATATAACTATTGCCAATTTTATTTTTATATACAAAAATTTATTAATATTTCTTATGTTATTTTTGAGTTCCTATGTCATTTGTTGTTCAATATGCTTTATTGTTACCTTCTTTCCATTCACCTACCTTTGACTTAAATTCTCTTGTCCTGGTTCCTTATAGTGTAACATTAATTTACTCATTGGAGCTATTCTAGCGATAGGAACTTAGCACTGTAAAATTCTGTTAGGGCTATCTTTGCTCAATCTTGGAAATTTTGGTATGATGTGCTTCCATTTCAATTTATGCCAAGATACTTTATTTCCTCTTTAATTTCTTCTTTGACCATTCATTACTCAAGAACAGTGTATTTAAAATATATACAGTAAACTTAGTTTCACAGCATTGTTCTCAGAATAGATATGCCATACAATTTCAATCTTCTTAAATTGATTAAGATTTGTTTTGCTGAACAAATAACAATCTATCCTAGAGTGTTCTGTGTACACTTCCAAAGTATGTATGATGTTTTACATAAATCTGTTAGATCTTGAGAATTTAGTGTAGGTAATAACAAGTGTTTCCCTTTCATTTTATGTCTCATCAATTTGTCTATAAAGTCAGTGCCATATTAATATGATAAGGTAGTATACTGCTCACATAAGATCTATTGACTCACCATGGGATTCCTTGCCCTCCCTGGGGAATGAATGAGAGGATAAGGTGGGGGGATGGCTGAGGGAGGAATGGGAAGAGGAAGAAGGAGGAGCAGTGGTGAGTATGGGAAAAAGCTTTGTAAATAAAAATTGCTTTAAAAAGACCTATTAGTATTTTCTTTTCATGCTTATGTGCTTAACTAGATTAGATTTCTTATTAATTTTTCTTTCTGATACTAAAGTGCAGACATGAATCCTCATTTAATACAGTGCAGTTGTGATATGCTTCCCTTTTTCTTAGATTCATGGATCTGATCTTTTGGAAAGGTTTTCAATGGTTAACTACCTATTTAATTAACTACCTATTTAATATCTTCACTAGCAGCAAACACTTCTGGTTAATGACTCAGTATTCACATGATGCTTAAAGACTGTCTAAGTCACTTTTGCTTTTTAATATAGATTTTTTATTATTTTTGATAATTTTATACATGAGTAGAATATTTACATTTACATTCTTACCCTCTCAAATTCTTACTGTAACCCCCCACACTTTCATGATTTCTTTATTATTTTTTTAAATGGTCAAGCTTACTAATAACTTGAAAAGGCTAGAGACAAATAAGAATGACAACTGATTAAGAAACTAGGAAGATGATGCACCTCAGAACACAGTAGTTGAAAAAAAAATGACAGACAAAATTGCACATATAAAATTACAAAACTATTGATCATTCTGAGGAAAAGATTTTATAGGTGTATTATGCATAAAAATGAAATATTTTTATGGACTTTTATATGTGTAATACATCTAGACTTCGCAATAATTTTTTACTCAGATTTACCATTTTATTCCCTGGACAATATTTGCAGTAGAACTTCTTCACTTACTAACTTAGAGTTATATTAGGTTCATGCTTTTCATTCCAATTTAAACATTTGCTCTTCTTCTAATGACTGAAATTCTGAATAGTATCTATCTAAAACTAATGGTTATGCTCTAGATGTTTTACTGAAATTCTCTTACAATTTTGGATTTGATTTCTAATACATCCACCCTTAGAAGACAAAAATATAGACTTATAAATGTGATCATTAAGCTGAACAATGTAATCTGAAGGGCTTAAATAAAAAAGTAAATTTGCATAACAGCATTACCAGATGAATGTTACTGCTGAATCTAACAAGGGAAAATTTATACAGACAAGCAATTTAAAATGTATAAATAAAATAAAGATTATGCTCAAAGTAAAATCATGCTTGCATTATGAACAACTCAATTTCTGGTGAAATAATTATCCTTTTTTGGGCATGGGAACCCAGACATACTTAAATAAATAGATAACAATATGCTTAGATAAGTAGAACAAATATTATCTGATTCTAATTTCATTGATTAAGAATAGCATTCTTTCTACTGGCTCTCTAATAAAGTTTCCTAGATAATTCTGCAGTGTTCTAATCATTGATAGAGAGGCCTGGAGAGATAGCTCAAAGGCTAAGAACATTTGTTGCTCTTGCAAAAGACCAAGGTTTGATACTAGGCTCTCACATGGTGGTTTACAACTATTTGCAACTTCAGATCCAGAGAATTTGATGCCCTATTTAAACCTCTGTGGGTACTAGTCATGCACATGATACACAGAAATACACACAGACATAACACTCATACACATAAAAAATATATCTAAGCTAGATGAAAAAAATCACTGATAGAGAAAAAACAGCATAAGAATATGAATGAAGCTATATTCATGTTGCAATTATAGTTTAAGTCACTATAGAGAATTTGTATACCAAATCCAACCATTTATAGTTATTGCATGAACACAAATATATCTAAGTTTTATAGTAGTAGTAGAAATATATTTCATTTTATCATCAGTTTAGACTGTCAAAATTTGGCCTAATGACCTCTACTTCTGCTTGTTCTAACATTTCCTACTTCTGAAATTCTTACAGTCCTATTCATGTTCATGTTTTTGTAAATATAATC
>PVIH01030262.1:0-12413 GCA_004025045.1 Sigmodon hispidus | reverse complement strand
TTTTTTTTGATAAATACAAAATAAAGAAGGAAAAAAAATAAAACATCAGCATAAAAATAATTAGCAGAAGTGGACAATATGAAATCTCAGAAATGCATGTATGATAATATTGAGAGCCATATAGTTTTATTTTTAGGACCCATGAAGGGTCTTCTGTGTGTAGTCAGCAGAACAAATTGACAATCAGGACTTGTACTTTCCATTGTCCATAGTAAGAATGATTATAATGATTCTCATTTTATTTGTGTGTATTCAAATTTAATTTTACAGCTATACATTTAATTTTTGTATAAATGCTGTAGTATATGAATATACATTAAACAATAATTATACAATAACTGTAATTGTTGAGTTATGAAGCCTACTCATCAGTAAAGAATCCAGGTTTAGTTCCATTGTTACTTACCTTTCTGTAAGTATTTAGTGTGTGAGCATTTGGTTAGGAGTCTCACTGTTGTTTTCTGAACATACTCAAATGCATTTGTGAAAACAGCATGAATTTGTGTAGTGGATTTTCTTTGGACTCTCAGCTCTTAAATAATGATATAGAGATGTATTAAGAGTTTCTGGCCCAGCTTAGCCATGAAATACAGAATAGCAGTCCCAAATAATCACTCAAAGTCTTATATTAATTACATGCTGTTTGGCTTGTGCTCAGGTATATTACTTGCTAACTCTTGCTCTTAAACTAATCCATGATTAGCCACGTGGCTTGCTACTTTTTCTCAGAGCATCATTCTCATCTTCTTTCCTGTGTATTTGCTGACATCTCTGCTCTGCTCTTCCTTTTCCCAGAGTTTTCTTAGTTTGGTAGCCCCACCCATATTTACAATGTGCCAGAGCATAATCTCACAGGATATAAACTTCTTATTAACAACCATGAAAGCTTGGCCTTAGCTTAGACTTGTTCCCAACTAGCTCTTAATACTTAAATTAACCCGTTTATATTTATCTATGCTCTGCCATGTGACTTGTTACCTGTCCTCCATATTATATGTTCCATTTCCCTGAGTCTCTCTGGCAGACCCCTCCTCTCTTCTTCTCAGAGTCCTTATCTCTGCCCAGAAGTCCTGCCTACCCTCTTCTGACTAGCTATCGGCTGTTCAACTCTTTATTAAACCAACTAGAAGGTACTTTACCAGAGATACATATTCATAGTATACAAAAAAGATTATCTCACAACAAATTTTCTTGGTATGCAGAATTTAATGGTGATACAGATTTATTTGGAAACGCATAGAACACCTTATCACAACAAAAATTTAGGTATTGGAGTTAATTGTCTGGTTTTTGTTGTTGTCATTGTTTGTTTAAAATTTTCAGCTTCTTCTAAGTAGATTTATACTTTGACTGTTTAGAAATTGTTTCTGAGCTGCTTGTCTTCTTGTGAGAATCTATTGGAGTGCTAACTGAAACTGAAAGGCAATCTCAAAGAACACTAAAAAATAATTTATTTTTATGCTTCCACTAATCTTTTTTATTATATAAGAGAAAAGATTTATTAGTAACTCAGTACTATATAGTTGTTCATGAATCTGTTACTATAAAGTTAAATAGTCACACAACAATATTAGAAGACTTGGAAATGACTACCCAAGGGGTAGGAGTCAATAGAAGATGATGAGGGCAAAGCCTGAAGTAGAGATGCTATTCTTGCTTAAGATTTTAAACACTATTTGGTTTGTACTCTGCACATATATCATCTCATTAAGTTAGAACCTCATTTATACAATGAAATTGCCAACCCCTCAAATTGTGCACTGATTCTTGTATTACCGTCTATAGAGTAGATGGAGAACCATTGAAAGGAACCATGTGAATAGAGCTTCCCCCCCAAACCATCTTGGAGTGAAGGGATCACAGAACTGAGGGAAACACATGGACTGAAGAACTGGGGTAGCAGTCAGCCATAGGCTAACACCTGGGGTAGGCATGACTTGTATGAAGAAACAATGCTGTGGGCAGTTCTCAAACCAGTACCAAAGTCAACACAGAATCAAGTCTATAAGGAAGTCAATGAATTTGCTTCCTCATGTGGACCTCTCCACTTTGCTTCTAAAAGCCAGTGTGGTAGGCTGAGACAGTTCCCTGTATAGAAGAAGAAGGAAAAAAAAAACAACACAGTGAGTAATTCTTGCATTTTTAAAAGTATGGAGCTGTTCCTGAACCCTGTTTTACCTCTGTGAGAACAACAGAAGTAGGAGTCACTTAAAACAAACCAAAATAATTTCTATCTGGGCTACTTTCTCTTCCTACCCATCTTTGTCCTCGACCAGACTTCGTTGTGTAAACTAGGGTGATACTGGGCACAGAGCTGGCCACAATTACTTTGTGGTTTATGGTGAGAGATAGCAAAAATGAGGGCAAGAACAAATCTCTACTCTGTCCATGACATGGCATGACTTTCTAGGAATTTGTTCCTTTCAGAGGCCCAGCTCCTCAGAGTCATCTCCCATGGCAGACAACACAGAAGAGGTCTACAGACAGAACAGAGTGGAAAGTGATATGGAGCTGTGGCTGCTCCTTTGCTGTAGGTGTGGACCAGGCGGTCAAGGCTGAGAGAGTTCCTGATGACCCTGCCAGAGAAGGTGACTCCAGATGGATCAAAGCAGCTTTTCCATTATTCCAGTCTTCCCCATAATCAAGTTGTCCGAAAAAGTTATTATGCTTTTATTTTACTTAAGGTCACATTAATACACAAATAAGGACCACAAAATATCTAATTATACTTTATTGAGACACACACACACACACACACACACACACACACACACACACACACACGCACACACACACACACATCTCTCTCTCTATATATATGTTGCTTAGGAAAACAAGATATTTTGTATAGGCATATTTTGAAAGGTCAAATATAGTATTGGAGTCAACTGAATGCTTATCAATAGCATAATGTGAAAATGATGTCTTCGCTAAAATTCAGTAGAATTGATGCTACACACAGTGAGACAAGCAATATTCCCGAAGCAGTGCTGAGCAGAAGCCAGGCACAAACTATCATTATGTTATTTTAAATGAATTTATGAAATAAAACATTAACAGAGCTAGAAATTGGAACAGTGCTTTCTTTTGGGAAAAACAAACATGCAACTGGAAGGCAACTTGCAGAGGACTTGTGGGGCATTGCTAATATTTCAGTCCTTGGCAATCTTGGAGTTAACACAGTTTGCTGACTTTGTGAATGCCAACTAAGCTGTATCCATGTGCTCTGTATATTAACTATGTTATGCTTCAGTGAGACTGCTTATTTTTATTTTATGTGAATTGGTGTTTTGCCTGCATGTATCTGCATACCACAACAGAAGGCATCAGATCTCATTATAGATGGTTGTGAAACACCATGTGGTTGCTGGGAATTGAACTCAGAACCTCTAGAGGAGCGACCAGTGCTCTTAGCCTCTGAGCCAACTCTCCAGCCCTACAGACTGTTTATTTTTAAAAAGATGGGTCATGCTCATATCTTTATTTTACAGTTAAGCAAACTGAACTTAGACAAGATTTGACTTGCAGTCAGCAATGGAGCAAATGAGTCAAGGGCTGGTCCACTGTCCCAGCTTTCAGATGGAAATATTTAGCACCTATTTGATGATTAAACTTTTAAAAAAGAAATATTTATTATCTATATAGTGTTCTGTCTGTGTGTATGCCTACATGCCAGAAGAGGGCACCAGATATCATTATAACAGTTGTGAGCCACCATATGCTGGAACTTGAACTCAGGACCTTTGGGATAGCAGCCTCTTAGCCTCTGAGTCATATCTCCAGTCTGATTATTTTGACAGTCTTTACAGTTATTTCTTTAATAGATCATATAGTAACTTGTTTAGGTTTCTATTTTTAAAAATTGATTATTTATTAGTTTAGTTTAGTTTTTGAGTCTCAGTCTTGCTTTATAATAGAGCCCCGTTTGGCACCAGACACTTGATCTTGCTGTATCATCTTGCCAAGAGCTGGCATTCAAGAATATGGACTTGCAGCAGCATGTGGTCATTTTTTTTTCAGTGACACCAGGCTGTTCTTAATGTGCAGTAAGAGCTATAGATAAATGAATAGTCTTGACACTGTCCCACTGAAGCTTTGGTAAGACAAGACTTAAATTGCCTATTGCTTTTGCATATTGACAATATTATTGTCCTTTTGCTTTCTTTTCAAGCATTCAACAGTGTAAACAACATTTACCAGTTTCTAAGCCATATAAAAATCGGCAGACTGGATTTGGTCCATAGATTTTGTTTGCCAAGAAATTCAGAAAGTGCTTTACAGTTTTTGTCAGTAATTTTGTATTTCTACACTTCCTCCATCTTGTTAAGTTCTTTAAAATACTAGAATTTTCAGCTTCTGAACACACCACTAGTTTCATGACTTACATGTCAGAAAGTCCTTTAAAGAACAATGTTATGCAGTGTTTTTCTTCTGCATTTTCTCTCATCATTTTTCTTTGCATTTAATAAGAATACACAAATGGTCTGGAATAAGGATAAATGATTCATTAAATGTCAACAGCTTTTGAACTATCTGTTATTGGAAAGGAGTTTAATTAGCACCCAAGACAGCTAAGCCCTTTTAGCTGTGGTGTGTTGTCGCGTGCCACCTCGCCAGCAAGGAACATGCAACACCGGATCCTTCTCTTTGCAGTTTATTCGGGCCTTTAATTATCTTCTTGTCTCTCACTCACTCACTCTCACTCTCACTCTCAGACATATGACGAACGTCGAACAACCCTGGGGAAAGTCCACTCGTGGCTAAATACCCTCTGAGCCTCCAATCCTGGTAAGCCACGTGGACATTGCCCATAGGTCCCGAGGCGCCAGAAGCAAGCCACCATCCTCGCCTACAGCCAATAAGGAGTTGTTTACTCACCAACTCACCATCGAGAAAGATGGAAGGCGGAAACCAGCACCACCTTTAGGGCGTTGTACAACACAGCTCCCTACAGTGTGTGAGTAGAAGAAGAAAGAGAAGGCAGATCTGATTGGTAGATGTCACTGTTGATGAGACAACATTCTTTCCTAAAAGGCAGTAGATAACAACAACAACATAGCAGAAGTTGAAGTGAGGCTCCTGGGTAATTATTTTACTTAGAAACGTTTATGTTCATTTGGTAAAGTTATTAAAGAAAGTCGGAGCATGTGAAAACAAAGAGGTAGAAATGTTATCTGCAAACTTACAAAACTGGAATCAAACTGTATGTATGCCATTGATTCCCAGTGGTTTTCCTGGGCTATGCATATTATGGATTCCTTACCAAGGTGGCAATTAAGAGATTTGGATCACTGACTTTTGGGCACAACTGGGAAGTGGAACTTTTTTGAGAGACGTCTGGCACACAGATTCTGTGGTGTCACTGTGAAGTCAAACATGTCTGAAGGAAAGTGGAGGTGGGGTGGGGAAGCTGCATGGTAAGAGTGGGACCCTAAAAACAGCAAGGAACACATGAGAGGTGGCAAGCGGCAGTAAGCTGTATCTAAGAAATGCTTCCTTTATTGCAATAGGTAAGAGCTTGGTTTGATAAGTTCATGGGATGGAAGTCAAGACAGAAAGGGCACAAACAGAAAACTAATGCTGAGGATTACATAACAACACTGTAGTTACTATAATTACATTTCTTTGAATGTGCAAATGTTGTAGTATTTGAAATGTGCCATGAGCACACCTGTAGTAGGAAGTTTCTCTGTCCCACCTGGCCTGTCCCAAAGTCATTTAGTCCCAAATAAACACACAGAGGCTTATATTAATTATAAACTGTTCCCCCTATGGCTCAAGCCCAGATAACTTTTACTTCTTATACTAACACATGATTCTTATCCTTGTTCAGCCATGTGGCTTGGTCCTTTTCTCAGAGCAACATTCTCATCTTCCTTCCTCTTTATCTGGCTAGCATCTACTCTACTCTTCCTCTTCCCAGAAATTTCTTTGTTCAGTCACCCTGCCTATGCTTTCTACCTGTCTAGCTTCTGGCCAACCAGTATTTTATTAAGCCAACATTTACAGTGACAAATATTTACAGTGTACAAGATCTTAACTCCACAGCGCACACCCATGGTCTCAATGAGTGTTTTGCAACACATTCTCTACTTAGGTGTTGGGCATGATACTATTTTGTTGCAGGTGCAGTTTTATATGTTGGTGCACATACCTCTGAGCTTTGCCACCTAATATTTGGTTGTGGATCTTTGCATCTGCTCCTGTCAGTTGCTGGATGGAACTTCTGTGGTGATAATTATGCTAGCCTCTGGTCTGTGAGCATAGCAAAATATCATTAGGAATGATTTCACTGACTTGTTTTTGCCAGTCATACTTGGTTCTATTCTAGGCCTGCTCTTTCCTGGAGGGACCTGGAGGAGGAGTGGATCTGCAGGAGAGGGAAGGAAGGGGGAGGTAGGAGGAGAGAAGAGAAGAAAAGCTGCATTTGGGATGTAACGTATGAAAAAAGAATAAATAAAGAGAAGTTAACTAATAAGAGTCATAAAATTCTATTTCCTCTAATAAAGTTAAAAAAGATGTCCAATCTTAACAGACAAGAGAAATTCAAATTAAAACTATGTAGACACAATTTTCTCAGAAGGCAGGATGGCAATAAACCAAAATTTTAACAATATATTGAGTTGTTGTATCAGACTGTGCAAATTTGCTGTTGCCTCATGGTGGGTGATTGGGGCACTAGCAAAGTTGTATTAATACTTATAGAAATTCAACTTAAGTATGTGGATTTTGCAAAACTACAAAAAGATGCATATGCCAAAATTTTCACTGTCGAACTATTTTCCACAGAGGAAAAGACAAGACAAAACAACAGCAACAAAAGCCAGATATCTACAAGAAAGAATAGTTCAATGAGTTATCATACAGCTGCACCATCAAATATTGTCTTCCTGTAGAAAACATTGATGTAGACATCTATCTACTACTTTGAACTGCTCTCTAGATATTGAGTAGAATAATCCAGGTGCAAATTGTGTACATTATAGTTTCTTCTTATTTGAAGGACTGCTTTTTGTTGCTATTAAGATAAATGAAGGCGTGCCCAAATCCAAGAGGAAAAGCTTTCCTTGGATGACAGTGCTTCTCAACAACTGTGAGGGATGGTTCTTTGTTTTGGCAGCAACCCCGACTCCCCTGTATAGCTAGCAAGCATATGTTGTGAAAACCAGCCATTGCCAAATGTCCCCCAGGGGGCGCCATTGTCTACCTTTGTCGATTACTATAGGCAGTGGAGGGAAAAAGTGAAAACTAAATTTCTGTTATTTTTCTGTATAATGTACTGATTTGGAATTTGGTAAACATTTTATCAAACAATATAAACATATTGTATAATAAATTACCTCTCCCACAAAGTTTCTAAAGAATCATAACAAACAAACTGAGTAAGCTAACTGCATACAGAATTTATATTCCAAATGGCTTTAAAAATAAGTTGACAGTGCATCTTTGGTGAATATATCCTAAGTAGGAAAGTAATAAAAACCATCTTTCAGTTATCAGTATTTTAAAAATAATAGTGATATTGTTTTAGGAAAAAAAGTCAATAAATAAACTTTGCTGTTGTTGTTAGGAACCCATATCTTTGTATAACAGGCATATAAAAATAAAACAAAAATTAGGTAAACACTAAGTATAAATTGGATGGAAATGTTATCATGAATTCATGCTGTATTTTTTAATTTTATTTTTAACTATGAGTGCGTATGTGTAAGGATATGTGGGTGTGGAAGAAGGTGCTCTTAGAGGCCAAAAAAGGGCTTCAGATCTTATGGAATTGGAGCTACAGGTTGCAGGGAACCATGGAGTTGGCTTGGCCTAGCAGCCTTGAGAGGCATGCAATGTATCGTACGTAGGCTTTTCAGGTTGGAGTCCATGGCTCCTGGGGCACAATGTGCCTTCCAGTTCCTGAGAGAACGACGCACTCCCTCAGGCAGTGAAGTATCACTTTGTGTTCCTCTGTATGTTCCCTCAGTAGTCAAGGAAGCATGAAGGCTTGCAGGACGGTTGGTCTCAGACATTAATCTTGTGTATCCTGTATGACTTGCAGACTTCACTGTATCCTGGCAAGTACAACTGTATTGATCCTGGTAATTCTGTTTCTCATAAAGATATAAGAAGTCTGATTACTTTCATCCAGCAGTGGTAGCACATTCCTTTAATCCCAGCACTGGGAGGCAGACACAGGCAGATTTCTGTGAATTCAAGGCCAGCCTGATCTACAGAGTGAGTTCCAGGACAGTCAGAGCTACACAGAGAAACCCTGTCTCAAAAACAACCCTCACTCCCCAAACAACAAAAAAGTTTTCAAGGAAAAAGAGAAAGGGAAGGGTGTATACATTCAAAGAGAATCCTCAAACCTGTCAGTAAAATGTGGGACTACCTTGGCTCCTTGTGGAGACAATTTTAAAGATTACTAGTGACTAAATACTTGATAATATTAACTTTTGTTAGCGTTTAGAGACTTTTTCTAATAAGGATGCTATTCTGTCACACATACTTGCTGAAATATGTGTGAGTGGAATGGTATGACCTAGGGTACCACTTCCACTGAGGACAGCCCTGTCTGCTGCCCTCTGGAATTATTTGGGATTTACAGTTGATATCTGAGCAGTGCAGGCAAGCTTCAGGGGGTAGCGTATTCCCAAGTACTGTACCACTTGGAGAAGACGAAAATAAATTTGTTTAATGAGTTGTTCTGCCTTCCTTTATCATCCATTAGCATTCATTATCTACCTCCGGCAGTGAAATGGATTGTCCTTGCTTATGACTTTTCTCAAATTGAATACAAATCTTTCCTACATAATTTTTATGTTTTTCTATAATTTCAGCACATTCTGTGCTTAAACTTCTCTAGACCTATTTTCAGGCTTTATATAACTTCTGCAATAAACACCACTACAAATTTTAAACTATTATATTTTATCTCCTTTTTCAGTACATTTTAAATGTGCAGTTTGACTACAGTTGACTTTAATAACTAATATTTCTTGGGCTATTCTTTGTTTTTATCATGAAGTCATTTTGTACCTTAATTTTATCATGGTATCCTAAAAAAACAGCAGGATAAAGCTATAATTAAACATCCTTAGTTTTATGTATAAAGACCTTCTCAAGAAAGGGAAGATACAACTTCCTCTCCCCCCCAGAGGAAGAAAAAACAACAAAAAAGGGAGCAAGGACAATAAACGTATTTGAGGCATGGCTGTTTCTGTAGAATTTTGGCTTTCAGTGGATACTCGGATAACTTAAACACTGTCCTGGTCACTGTTGTCTTGCCTTTATTCTGACTTGTCACCTGTCTTCAGGCACCTGTTTTCAGAAAGAGACTCTAATGACATCTTTCTCTGCCTTTATTCTTTACCTCTTAGTGATCTCTGCAGACTACCGCAGTGGGGCTTATGAGCTGGTAAGCCCTACTCTTGGATGGATCTATACATCTGCTGTAGATTTCATATGCAGAATCATAAACGTTGATAGAAGGAGGGGCACCACCTGTGGCCAGAGCCTTCTGCATTCCCTACAAGGGCTTCAGGTTGTTCAAGTTAAATTCTACTGTGTGCTGTCATTTCTCACATTGAACCAGCACCAGGGAGCCAATATCCATGTGTTATATGTGTTATATGGTCGCCTGGCTCACTTCAGAGCTATTTCTCTAGGGATGTCATCCCTTTGATTTCCAACAGGAATCCTTTAGGCCACTGTCCCAAATTGAGTTGAATGTAAAGGATTTAGTGGTGTTTGTTCTACATACTGCTGTAAGGAGGTCGTGCACTTTCGAAGAATGAACACTAAAATCAGGGCATTTGGTTCTAAAATGTATCAACAGTGTGATTAAGAGTTTGAGGCCAGTGAGATAATCTCTGCAGGTAAAGACACTTATTATGTGGAAGTCAGTTGACCTTTCTTTGACCCCTTGAAATTCACAGAACAATAGAAGAACAGAACCAACTCTACAAAATTGTTCTCTAAACTCCATAGGTACAGGTAACTAGTGTACCCAAGTATGTCAACGCCCACTCACATCACACATGTACACACACATTAATAATAATAATAATTAAGAAAAACATTTTATTAAACTTCTCCAGTGCTACAAGGCAGAAAAGATAAAACCTGGCATTTTTATTATAGTAAATGAAATCATATATGCATATATATTTCACAAATATTTTATGAATTTATGTAGCTATGTTACTATTATTGCAATTGATATATTAGTTCTTGAGTTTCCGGTTATTTTTAAAGTCTTGTTATATTTTTCTTGTTTTTATCTAGGTAAGATCAGGCACTACCATTGATAAGAGTTTACATTCTTGGCTATCCTTCCTCTTGAGAGGCTGGGTTGAGAAAAATCTTTTACAATTTTAAAAAAATTTTGTTGTACAATTTCCTGATTAGCTTTGCATTTGTAAATGTAGGGTGGTAATAGAAAGCTCACAAAGTTGTCACAGTGGTGAAGGAGAGGGTGTGATTAAACAATCTCAATTTCCTGTGTTAGAATATTTCCTAAATTTGTCATAGATGGTCCTTTAAATTTTCACTACTTTTTAAAATCACATTTCAAAAAAGCATTGAATTCTCCCACCCCACCCCCATATAAATATCCTCTGTGTTCTCTATCTTTTGATTTTCTGCTAGGATTGTTCTGATACCACCTTTGAGTGCTGGGGTTACAGGTGGGTACCACACCTGGCTAGTCTTCTTTATCTTCATAAGTGACTCTAGGCTGGGTCAATTTTCTCAAGTCAGAAGTTTTGGACACATTGCTTCATTTTGCCTAGAAATAAATTCAGCTGGGTTATCTTCTGTAAAACTTGAAGGCTCGACTCTCTCCATCTTGATTCTATCACTGCTTTGGTATAGGTTCCTGCCTTTTCATACCTGAGTTATTCCAACAGCCTACAGAATTCTCTGTCTTCTTTCATAATGATTTTCCTCATCAGTGCTGGTAGCCACTTCTTGGGATGCAGATCTAATCATCATCCCTGAGGTGTTAAGTGAGAATGGTATTAGCAATCAAATGACCTTACTTTTGGTGTGCAAAATTACACTTTATGTCCCTCCATTAAGAATAAGAACAAATTAAGGAAGCATCCAGTGAGGCCTGTTTTTATAAACTATTTCTTCCTCTTTTTTTCAAAAGCCAGAGAGTCTGCTAATTTTGCTAAGTCCATTTTTCTGTACCTGTGGAGATACTCACACTATTCCCATTCCTCCACTTTGAGGTATTAACAGATTTTATAATGCTAAATAATTTTTGTATTCCTGTAATAAAACTCCCTTTGTCTTCATGTCTTCTTCCTTGAATATACTACTAGATGCTCTTTGTCCATATGTATTTAGTGTTTGCACTGGTAATAACAAATGAGCACCCACAAAATGTTAGTGCAGCAGTTGTGAGACTGTAATCCTGATTCTGGAGGGACAGAGACATGGGGCTCTCCAGAATTCATTGACCAATTAGTCTAAACAAAATGGTGAGCTCCAGTTTAGTGAGAGACTCTGTCTTAAAAAATCAAGTGGAAAGTGACATAAGAAGATACAGGGCTGGAGAGATGGTTTATCAGTCAAAATTTGTACTGCTTTTTCAGAGGACCTGAATTTAGTTCCTTCACAGTGTCCACAGGAGTGGGTGTAGCTGCCTACATGCATAGGCATATCACTGTATAACATACACAGACACAAAATTTTTGAGATGTTTATTTCATGTCATATTTAACTAGATTTTCCCCCAATTTCAGTGAAACAAGCAAAGTAACCCAACATAAAATATAAATTAGATGATTGCATGGCTTAAATTCCACCTTGCTTTTTATAGGAAAAAAGGCAAGAAGAACTGGGTTGTTCTGAGAGCTGGCTATAAAATTATTTGGCTGTGTGAGTCATGGTGGTTCCAATTAATTCCTAACACACACATTGTTTTGTGTATCATGGACTTATATTTACAATAATTTACAAAATCAATGAAAGTATTGAGATTACAGTCATTTAAACAGTTAATTAGCTCAAAATGATTGATGCCCGATGAGTTAAACATAGACTTAGGAAACATGGAGGGGGAAAATATAAATTAAGCAAATTTGAAAAGTATGACTGTTCCTGTATTATTCAAATTAAATTAAATTAAAACCATGCAAAAGTCTAGTTTGTATTTTGTCTGGCTTAATTTGCTTGCTTTACTGAGATTGAAAAAAAAATCGTATTTAACCTAGCGTGAGATAAGCATCTTTGAGAATTTATTAGGTTAACTTTTTATTGGGTTAAAAGTTTAGACAGTGTAAGCTGGGAAGAGGGTATGGAAAACCACAGAAAGAAAACTGATGCTACAAAATACAGAAGTAACATACTTAAATTAGTTTAACTCATTAACACTATCTGGAACAACACCTAGACTGTAATGAGTCCCCAATAAT
>PVIH01030261.1:0-12416 GCA_004025045.1 Sigmodon hispidus | reverse complement strand
ACGCATCAGTCTCTCCCATTTCTAGAGTTGCCTTAAAGCACAGGATTGCTGAATCTGAAGTCGACTTCAAGGCACAGTGGGGCTGTCGGGAAGCTCTCCAGTGGAACCCACCGGCTCTTGGCATTCTGATGTGTGGTTGCTTCAAGGTTTTCATGGTGTCGTTTTAATAAAACAATAGGAGAAATTAAAAACACCAGTCACTGGTGTTTAAAGGAGAAAGTAAACTTGAAAACCCTTGAATAAACTGGAGAGAGAGAGAATATATTTATGAGGTGGGAGGGGAAGGGGAAGGAAAAAAGGGAGTGAGTGAGGGGGAGGGAGGGCAGGGGGTGGGAAGGGAAGGAAATGCAGTTTGTGAGTAGGTGAAGTGATATAGTTCCCATTTCCAAAATTGCCTTAGAGCCCAGATTGCCCATTCTGAGGTCTGCCCAGTTTATTGCGGTCATTGCCTCTTTGACCAAGAAGTAATGGCCTTGAATTTCCATGGTATGTGAGAATTGCTGCTGTCAATTTCTTAGCTGACAGACAGCCACCCAGGAAGGTTCAGCAGGCCTAAGCTAGTTAGCAATTTCTCTGACCAGGTAGGAAGAGGCCTGTGATTCTGTTAGTACCGATAGAGACCAAGAAACCGAGCAGAGAGAGCACATAGCCTTAAAAATCATCCGACACAGACTCTGATATCCTGCTTTTTTCTCCCACATCTAGTCATTAACAATAATAATAAATGAGCTGGGGCTGTAACTCTGTGGTTGAGAGCTTGCCTAGCATGCCTGAAGCTGTAGGTTCAATTCCCAGCACTACCCACTCCCCACCCCCCAATTACAATGGTAAAGCCCTTTAGCATATCGAAGACCACAGCATGCAATGGTAGCTTAGTCATGGCCAGCTCTTGTCTCTAGGCGGTGATAAAACTTGGGTGATGTTTTCCCTCTCTGGCTGTCCCGGGGTTTCCTGTTTTAAGTCAGCCACACCACGCTCTCGATCTGGATGACTGGTCAAAATGTAAAGCCAAATCAGTTTCCCCCTTTCCGCTTGGCTAGTCAGCCTTTTCTTCCTACCTGCTGAGTGGTCTCCCACGCCACGGCTGTATGTTTGGCTAACACCACAGCCAGGGCTCGTGGCCAGGAGAAAAAAAGTTAGCATCTGCCCAGGGGAAATGAGGAGAAACGGAGGATTCAAACGAGAGGGGAAAAAAGGAGCATATGTTTGGTGGATTTACACTTTTAAAAGCAGTTTTGACATTTGTTTTTCTCTAAAAGAAATGTTGGTAGAATACTCCGTTGCCAAAATGCTTTGGGGGAAAGACAGTACGCAGGCAAATGCCAGAGCTGAGCGGAGAGCTCTGTGTCTTGCTTTCCCTGGAAGGTGATGGAGTTGAGGACTCATCTGATTCTTGGAGAGGGAACTGAGGCATGGAGAATTAACATTCCTCAGCCATCAAGTAAGCAACAGGGGTTTGAAGGCAGGTTTGTTGACCCTCCCTCCCCCCTCCACCCCGAGTCCTCAGTGAACCTCCCTTCCAACTAAAGCAGCATGCTCTGACAGTTTGACAGGATAGGAGAACAGGGTGGGAGTCTCAGTTTAATAGAACATGCGTGTTACAGGTTTGTTTAAAAAAAAAAAAAAAAAAGCTAGAAAGAAAAGGGTAGTAGGGTGTATGAGATTTTATGTGATAGGCATAAAAAATAGTTGATTATGTAAGCCAGGCTGAATGGGTTAAAGAGAGAGAAGCTGATCAAAACTAGACTGTGAGAAGAGGGGAGGGGATCTGCCTGGGGAGGTGTCCTCACACATCTCTTCTCTTCCCACTCTGTCCTCTAAAGCCTAAGGGGGGAGGGAGCTAATTAGAAACAGAGAAATGCAGCATTCCCAAGAGTAATGCAGTCTCCATAATCTGCAGGGATGGGGACCTGCAGAACAGTAATTTGGTTAGATAAGAATATTGGGGATTTTAGGGACTCTCCCCATGTGTAAGTTTGTCTGTAAGTCTGAAAGAAAAAAAACCCACCTACTTATACGCTTCCTACACATGTGAACACCAAATACCTTGGAACCAGAGAAGTTTCCCACTTGGAAATTCGGAGATCATAAGGAAAGCCACCAAATCCAGAGAGGTTCACTCTCAGATCTTGGGTTGGCAAGAGTCTCCAGGAACGGTCCTGGTAGTAGGGAGCAGCAAAATATAAGGTAAAGCCCGTAATGACCTGCACCCCCCGCCCGGAGTGCCATAATGGTGATGGGCAGAGCCCCAGGCTTCTCCAGATGAGGAGGCGAAAACAGCAACTTCCCTGCCTGGCCGCTCAGCACCTCGGCTGCCAAGCCAGCTGCCCCTTTGTCGCCTGTCATTAGAGACAGCTCTGTTGGTGGCTTCCTGTTGAAAAGAAGCAATGAGAAGATGAACTGTTATTCGGGGAACACACCTGCGCACAGGACAGAAATGGATGGGAGGTGGGGGTGGGGCCCCGAGGCTTCTATTTCATAAGCCACTTCCGCTGGGTCTCCAAGACTGGCAGCAGCGGCGGCTCGGGATTGATAAATTATTGTTCTCAGACAAGCTGCAGAGGGCCCCCTTGAGTTCCAAGCACTCGCCCCTGCCAGTCGTGATGGGGGATTTGTGCTTTCCTGGGGCATAGGAGGGAGAGAATAATGAGTCACCTGAGGGCAGGAGAAAAATAAGAATGTCTTGTGTGCACGAAGTCACTTTCGAAGGGAGGGAAATCTCAGCCTCCTAGACAGAATGGTTTTGGTGGGATGTACTTTGCTGGTCTTTGCTTCATTCGGTTGCAGTAAAATCAGAACTGTTTATCTATTCCTTGGAGGGAGATCACCCGTCTCCACTGAAAAGGTTGTTTATTTGTCTAAAATCCGGAGCCAAAAAGAAATGATGGAGGATCTCACTTAAGAGGACCAATACCTAGAGGAACCATTGGCTGCAAATCTAATGAAGAGGACCCTGAGGACCACCCCTAGATGCAGGGCCTCTTGCATGGTGATGATGCTGAATGGGCAAGGGAGGAGTTTCAGGGAGCCTGCATGAGCTGGCTATAACTGCTTCCATTCTATTTCCCACTCCACTCGGGACCTGGCCTTCGATGCAAATCTTTGAAGAAATAGAAGAGGACTCTTACTAGAAAGGGATTCACGGGTCACTATTTTAAAGGCTTCCGAGGATGTGTTAAGAGATAATTCAAGAAAAGACAGTAAAGAAACGTGTATCTCTTGTCAGACATTTGGCAAGCAGGTTAACAGTTCTGTTATTTGAGAGCCCAAAATGTAGAGAAGCCTTCCACATTTCACATGTTCTTCTGGAATAAATTGGTTTGTGCCTCTAGAGGAATATTGAAGCAGAAGCTGACAGGCCAGCTGAGAGGTTATTGTCCATCCAGTGATTATAAATTTTCAGGAGCCATTTATCTATGCCTTTTGTCCAATGCCCACTAAGGCAGAATGGTCCCAGACACAGCTGTAACAGTCAGAGTAAAAAAAAAAAACCACATGAAAGGGACCATTGAGATGGCTCAGTGGAGAAGTCACTCGAAGTGTGGAACAGTTTGAATTCCTAAACCCACTGAAAAGCCAGGCAGGCATCATTGCTGCCTCTAATTTTAGGAAGGAAGAGATATATATGCTCCCTGGGGCAGGCTTGCTGGCCCACAGACTAGCAGAATTGGTAGGCTTTGGGTTCTGCAAGAAACTCTGCCTCAGTACACAGAGAGTGACATCCAGTGTTATTTTCAAACCTTCACAGGTCCATAAATGTGGCTAATTACTTTTGAACTTATTCACGCGTGCGCACACACACATCCCACATGGAAAAGAAAGGGCAAAAATGACAATGTAGATTTTTTTAAACACAGGTTCATTATTTTATCCTGAAAAGCACAATGAGAGTCAGGCATGTGGCTAAAGCCCCAGTTTTCTAGAAGCTGCAGCAGGAGAATTTTACAAGTGTGAGGCCAGCTTAGCCTACAAAGTAAGACTCTTGTCTCTGAAGGACAGAAGAAAACAGAAAAAAAGAAGAGTAAGGGGACCCTGAGATGAAAGAGACTATCTTTCCAGGGTGTTCAGAAGAAATTTAAACCTCAGCAAATGTGTGGGAGAAGATGGTATCTAATTCTCTCCCATCCAGGCAGGCCTGTGTTTCATCAGTTCTAGACTCTGAAAGGCTCACAGCTCACAAGGTACAATGAAGACAGACAGTCACCAAACCTGCCTGGATAAAGATTATAAGGCCTTGGGAGGGAAAGTAAGGGAGAGAGAGAGAGAGAGAGAGAGAGAGAGAGAGAGAGAGAGAGAGAGAGAGAGAGAGAAGAAATTTAAAGTTACCAAGTACAAGCCACAGGTTGGAGTTCACCATTGCCCTCTATTGGATTAAATAAAGCAGACTTTGTGTGTGCGTATGTGTGTGTGTGTGTGTGTGTGTGTCTGTCTGTCTGTCTAAGTTGGCTGAAAAGTCATGGCACCTTGGAATGGGAAATTAATTGGGCCTTGTAAATTTAAATACTTAGGTCCCTTCCCTCAGTGGAATCAGCTGTAGCCGTCACTGTGGTCATTTGTTATGCTTTTGTGCATGCAGCAAACATTTATAAGATATCCACTAAGCATTGCCTGGGCACTGTGGAGACTCTAGTACATATATGGACTACCTGTGTCTAGTACATATATGCTGGTTAGGGTCTACACACAAAGGGCCTGTTTTGTGGATGATACAACAGAACACACCAGAGGCAAATGGCATATTACAGATTCCAATCCATGTCTGTAAGTCCTAACTTTCATTCCATTAGCTCTAACTCTGCTCTTCAAGAAGTCTAAAACCAAGGGATTATGGTGACACGTGTCTGTAGTACAGAGAGCATACCACCCCCAAAGCCAAAGGTATTTACCATAGACCCTTTCCAGAAAAGGTCTCCTGACCCCTGGTCTACATCCAAGGTAGAATGCTCTATCTCTATTAGCAGGTTTTTGTTTTTGTTTTTTTTAAAAAAAAAAAAAAAAAAACTTTGTTATTTATTTTACTTATTTGCCTTGGTGTTTGCCTGGAACTGGAACTACAGACAGTTGTTAGCTGCCATGTGGGTGCTGGGAATCGAACCCGGGTCCTCTGGAAGAGTAGACAGTGCTCTTAACCGCTGAGCCATCTCTCCAGCCCCCCCCCTTTTTTTAAGCACTCCCAGGGTTGAGCACAGTGGAGACTAATATTTACTTGGCCTGTACTGTAGGGAGGTGATATACAGGTGTATTCTTTTTAAGATTTAATGCCTACAAACTCAGACTTGAAAATGGATCAATTAAAGGGTAGTTATTTGCATAACAAAGTTTCCTTTTCATTTCATAAGGATTTCACTGCAGGGCTCCTTTGTAGAGTGAGTCTCTATAATACATGCTAATATGATTCCATTTACAAATAACTCTATTCAGAATAACTTTCTGAGAACCTTCCTATTGTGTACAGTGGGAATTAACTGTCATCACCCCATTGCCCCCAGCAGCATAAGGTTTCCTACTTCTGAAAAGTAATTGAGTTGACCTTTGAGTGTCTCCAAGAGGGGCTTACCTACTAGCACTGAGTCATATACTCTCAGTCCAGCCTTAGACGGCTGATGCAGGAGCACTGGTTGAGCCCAGGTGTTCCTGCCCAGTCTGATCAACACAGAAAGACTTCAGTGACCCTGTCTCAACATAATAATAGCAACTTTAATGTAAATAATAGCAGCACTGTGGACTCCAAGTGTCTATCTATATTATGTAGTATTAAGGAAATAATTTTACAATTTTTCTAGGGTTTATTTTGTTGTACCTGAACCCAAAGTTCAAAATGGTAAACTCTTCACTGTTCTCTTTTTTGTCCCTGTCCAGCAGGTCCAGTTATTTGAGGGTTTTGAGGGGGGGCCACCTGTGAAGCAAATGGGGGGGAGAGAGAGGAAGCCAAGCGCATAAAGAACGACAAGAGTCTGAGTCACGTCAAGGCTTCGTTTATTGAGTGAATGCTGAGGCTTTTTAAGCAATGCCTTTGGAAGGGGAGGGGAGGTGGAGAGAGGGGAGTGCAAGACTCCAGGCAGAGAGGGGAAGCAGAGAGGGGGGAGTTAACCGGAGAGGAGAGTGAAAAATTATCAGAGGAAGTCCGGGTGGGCAGGATCTCTTTGGTCCCATGATTCTGCAGCTGACCGATTACTGTTTGAAGCACTATCTAAACGTACATTGTATGATGGGCCAAGGACATCCCGTTTTTTGCAAGGCCTTCAGTTTAGCAAAGAACACCTTATCATGGGAGACTCCATGAAGCTCACTTCTGTAACTAACCAAGGACGCCTAATCTAGAAGGACTCCAAGAAGCCTGTTTTTGCAAAGCTAGTAATTTACCAAGGACGCTTCATCCAAGAAGCAGGAAATTCTAAATAGTCCTGGGTCAGTCTCCAACACTTTTTCTACATAAATAAATGAATAAAAATTACATTTGTGGTTAATGTTCTGATAAATGTGTGGTCAGCAGTATTCATAAAAGCAATCTCTCTCTCTCTCTCTCTCTAATTGCAACACATTATGCTGTCTGAATTACAACACAAACTGGGACAGACGTTCAGATTAGAGCAGTCCCAGCACAATAGGAAGTGGTATGGCTGATTCAATTTAGGACCCAGCTTCCTCTTTTGTTGGGTCCTGAGCCTCAGTCTCACTTAGCTTTGTGCAGTTATGCAACTGCTCCTTTTAAGAGAGACATAAAATGGAAGCCTTGGCTATTCATAGCCAACTTAGGAGGAGCTGATATTGTTCAGGAAGTTTCTTGCCTGCTGCCATTTTGATGATAACTAGTTTTCTGAACAAATCTATTTCAACTAGCTTCTAAATGGGGTTGTGTTAAAGAACTGATTGGTGCCTTTTGTTTTCATCTTGTCACACACACACACACACACACACACACACACACACACACACACACACACACACCGGTAAAAGCAGTAGCTCACAAGAAAATTCAAGGGCAGAGAAAATCAGCCCAGGCATTCCTGTGTGGTGTCACCCTGTGGTGAGGCTGATCTGGGTCTCAGGGCTGCTAATGGATTATGCGTGAGAAAGCCGCAAAGGGCCTGTGGGAAGTATACTGGTTTTAGAGCCCCACAAATGGCATCATCTGTGGGGTACGGCTTGGGAGGAGGCTGCTGGAGGTGGCTGGCTGCCCCTGGAGACAGCAGTTTCTCATGCTGTGTGGCAGGTGGCATTTCAGCCATTTCTAAAGCCGGTCCCTGGCAAGGAATGCACATTGAGTCCATCTGTGAGTCTGAAGGAGTCTGGAAAGGGGTCTCTCTTTTTATCTCTCCCAGAGGTCAGGAGCACTGAAATTACAAATAACAGCATAAAGGCACTTTTGAATTCAGGTTGTGATTTCCCCATTCCCTCACTCCCTTCCCTCCTTATTCCCTTCGTTGTCGATACCCAATTTTTAATCTCCATCATATGTATAAAAATATAGATATAAATTTGTCTCCCAGATGTAAAATGTAGTGGTGACAGGTGCAGATTATTAAACGAACAATAAATAGATGAAAACAAATCAATATTTACTGAACAAACTATATTGATAGTTCAATTTTCTTTTTCCCCACTGGTCCCCTGCCTGTTAAACTTTTCCAAACCAACACTAATGAATATAGAAGAACCAAGATCTAAAGGTTCGTGTCTGAAGGTGACATATTACTGTCCTCTTCTTTAAGCGGAATGAAAGGGTATACAGATCCCTTTGACCCCAACCAAAGCACCACCACACACACTTTAAACATCCCCTCCCACCAAATAGCAGCCAAACAGATTTTATTTCACAAATGGAAATGGATGCTCTCTGGAGGAGCAGGCATGTTTAATTGGGTTTTCAGAGCCAGAATTAATATTACAAGCTGGGGAGCTGTGTGATATGCTTGTACCTCTGGCTCCACCACGCTGCCAACCTTCCCTGGGGGAAGACAGAAAAGTGACACTATTCAGTAGCAATTTTACTTCTGTCTGGGCCTTTACACCCAAGTGATTTACAGTTGTCAGGAAGCAAGCATTCAGGCTTGATCTTCGCAAGCTCAAGGTCATACCTAGAGCATGCTTTTCTCACCTCTAATCTATGTGAATTTCTAATATATTTAGTGTTTGCTTCTTCCTTGTTTTCATCTTGCTTATTAAGATAAATCTGCAGAGAAATGAGATCATGGTTTTCAGGACCATTCATTCACCCAACACCTGATCTCTTGAGGTGACTAGTGTCTACTAAGAATCCCATGGGAGTGACTCACAAAAGTCCTGCAAACCAGAGGCAAGGCTTTAATTAGGAAAGGTTTAATGGGTAGTGATGTAATGGGGTGAATCAATCCAGAAGAAAAAAAAAAGTATTTGGCTTTAAGGAAGAAGGGCAGAGTACTTCTGCCTGCTCAGTGGATTGACCAGGGACAAGAAAGTGTAAGAAAAGGGATGTATCTGTGCTGCCATTGTGTGGAAATAGGTTATGACTGGAGGGAGATCACACACAGTCAAGGGTAGCATTTTATTGTCTCCTGAGTGATGCTCCCCTTGATATCTGCCTCTGGAGACTGGTCATAGTCATCTCACAAATTGCCTTCGGGAGACAAAGCACATGTAGGAAGTCAACGTCCTGAGCCCCTCCCCATCACCCTGCCTCCTGACGGGATGGAAGTTTCTCAGAAAAGTATTTGTAGCCCCAGCTTCCAGATCACTGAGAGTCCACTGGGTCTGAGGGTTAACTTATTAATTTACCCAAAGGGCTTGAGAATTAGTGGAACTTTGTAAAGCATAAATGCCAAACCACGGCTTTCCAGACAGCTGTCCCGACAGACAGTAAGCTGTCTTAGCAGAGCAGAGGATCAGGGAATGTGACAGTCCTGTTGATTAAGTGCCACAGTCATAGGAGACAGGAGACATTGTCTTCCCCTCCCCCCTACTTCAGGCTGCCTCAACTGGGGAGAGATTTGTCCTATAAAATTAGGATTATCCTTATTATCTCGTTAAAGGATGCCTTGTAGCCCAGGCTGGCCTCCAATTCACTATGTAACCAAGGATGACCTTGAACTTCGAAGGCCTCCTCCTCTACCTCCTGAGTGCTGGGATTACAGGAGTGTTCTGCTAGGCTGATGTATGTGGTGCTGGGGATCTAATTTCTCATGCATGTTAGTCAAGTACTGCACTAATAGAACCACCTCTCCAGCCAATAAAATTATTTTAAAATATTCTCATGGGGCTGGAGAAATGGCTCCATGGTTAAGAGCACCGACTACTCTTCCAGAGGGCCCAAGTTCAATTCTCAGCACCCACGTGGCAGTTTACAACTGTCTGTAACTCCAGTTCCAGGGCATCCAACACCCTGACATGGACATACACGCAGGCAAAACATCAATGCACGTAGAAAATAGAAATAAATAAATAATTTTAAAACATACATACCCTCTAACTGTATCGTGTATAGTATTTGCAGCTATTATTTAACTCCATTTCACAACTTGATTTACTGAATATTAAGGTTTTCATTCTAAAGATGAAGAAATAGATTCCCAGGAGTTTAGTTACTTGGCCAAGATCATACTCAAACACACACACACACACACACACACACACACACACACCCCACTAGTGTGCCACTCTGTTCTTTGTGACATCCCTAATATAGCTTTTTCAATTTTTCCATATTTAATATAGTATATAAGTGAACACATTGATCAGTACATGGGTGTTACTGGGAGGAAAGTTAATTCAATTCAGAAGTATCAAAATTGAAATTTCTGAAATGAACTCTGGTTACATTATGCTGTTAGGATAAACTATTGGAACAACTGAGTTTCCCTGCTCAAAAACTGAAATGCTTCCTACTGTCAAACTGGGCAGAAGGACGCTGAGTTCCCCATCGGCCAATACTGTCTAATTCTCTTAAATGATTCAGATGTAAGAGGGAAAATGGCATCTGTCTAATTAACACCGCCTGGTTAAATATAGCTGCCAAGGGACAGCCGAGGGACAGTATTTACTGAGAGTCTAGCCCTCTGGGCCTCAAGTTCCAGTTGATAACAAGCCTTCTGTCCTTATCAGAGGGAAACAGAGATGCCCCCCAGAAGCAGCAGGTCAAGGGAGCTAGGCGAGGGGCTGGGCGGTCGCTGGCTATAGTTCCCACTCCTGGTGTCTAGTGGCTCAGAGAATGATTCTGGGAACCAGATCTGAAGGCTGCAACAGCTCTTGTTGCAAACATGTGCTCTGGCCCTGCACAGGCCTCTCAGCTGCCTGAGCCTAGCTCTCCAGCCTGCAGACATTCACTGGGCCACCCTGCTGCCCACTGCTGAGCCTGCCAGGCAGTGCCATCTGCTTTTCAAACCATCCCTGGTGGAAAGGCACAATGACCACATTGTTTCTCTTCCAGTTTCTAGTCAAGACATGGAAGCCATTGCCAAGTTTGATTTCATGGCCTCGGGTGAGGATGAACTGAGCTTTCATACTGGAGATATTCTGAAGGTAGGTGATGTGGGGTTCCAGGGGGACGGTGATGGGGCTGAGGTTCTCTAAGCCTGGCCACTGAGGCCACCTAACAATCTATGCTATGCCTTTGTCCCTAAAAGAATGTGCACAGTTCTTTTTCTATTTTTAATCTTAATTTTTTCTTTAAAAGAGAGTTTCAAAACCAGATGTGATGGACAGCTTGCCTGTATTCCTAGCACTCAGGAGGTAAACGAAGGAGAATTAAGAGATAAAGGCCATCTTTGGCTACATTGTGAGTTCGAGGTCAGTCTGGGCTACATGAGACCCTCTCTCAAAACAAAAACAAAACAGAGAGAGGTAGAGGGAGGAGAGAGAGAGGAAGTCTCAAAGTTGATTTCTAGGGTCAGCTACTGACCACTCCTTTGTAGAAAATTGCTACAGGTTTTAGCTTTAATCCATTAAGTACTGCCTGGAAGACACACAGAGGAATAAGGGAGACATGTAGGGCCTTTGCTACAGAGGACACAAAGTTTTATGTCTCTTGTCACAATAGCATCCCAAATTCCTATTGGGCAAACAAGAGTCACTGTGGATATATGCATCTGTGTGTATGTGTATGCATGTATATATGAAAGTACACATGCATATGTGTACCCATGCACATGTATATGCATGCCCATGTATATGTATGCACATAAGTGTAGAGCCCAGGAGTTGACATCAGGTCTTTCTCCTTTACTGTGTAGAGCCCAGGAGTTGACATCAGGTCTTTCTCCTTCACTGTGTAGAGCCCAGGAGTTGACATCAGGTCTTTCTCCTTCACTGTGTAGAGCCCAGGAGTTGACATCAGGTCTTTCTCCTTTACTGTGTAGAGCCAGGAGTTGATATCAGGTCTTTCTCCTTTATTCTCCACTTTAATTTTTTGAAGCAGGACTCTCACTAAACCTGGAGCTCATTGATTTGGCTTAGGCAGGCTGATCAGTGAGCTCCAGAGATTCACCTGTCTCTACCTCCCCTGTGCTGAGATTGTAGGCACATGCTTCTGCACCCAGATTTTTTGGTGGGTCCTAGAGATTTGAACTTGCAGTTTTATGCTTGTATGATGGGCTATTTACTGCCTGAACCCTCTTCCAGCCCCAAAGCAGCCATTCTTTTTTTTTTTTTTTTTTTTAACTTTATTTACTTTATTTGCCTGGAACTGGGAACTGGAACTACAGACAGTTGTGAGATGCCATGTGGGTGCTGGGAATTGAACCCCAGTCTTCTGGAAGAGCAACCAGTGCTCTTAACCACTGAGCCATCTCTCCAGCCCCAGCAGCCATTCTTAAGAAGCCTTGATTTGAGCATAACCCGATGTAGTTCCATGAAAAGATACGTTCACATCCATCCCCACCAAGCATTCCTCCTGGGCACCTGTGTGCTAGACACCAGGTGAGGTGACAGAAATTCAGAGGTGACATAAATCACCCTCCTCCTGCTGTCTGTGGCATGGCGTGGGCAATACAGGCCTCTGACGCTGTCAGCTAGATGCTCAGGAACACAGGTGGGGACATGGTTCTACCTTGAAGGGTGGATAGTATGAAAGACGGGCAGGAGCCATCAAACTCAGAAACGCAAGGCCAGGCTTTAGATGAAAAGGGTGCAGGAGGAGGTAGCCAGCGAGAAGCAGCAGACCTGAGGTGACTCCACAGAGGCCATGCACACTAAGAGGCTCCTTAAAAACTGTTTTCAAGCCCTGCTTGACTTGCAGTGGCCACTTGGAGAGCTGATGTGACCTGAGACTTCTTTCTTCTGCATTCTGGGTGTCCATCTACATACTCCCTTGTGATTCACAAAAGAATATAAGCCTGTCCATAGGATATTCAGGAGCGTGTGGTGATAGTGTACCCCTGTCTGACCTCAGGGTACCCTCCAAGATCAGCTCTCAACTCTTGTCCTCAGCCGCCCAGGTGCTCCCC
>PVIH01030260.1:0-12418 GCA_004025045.1 Sigmodon hispidus | reverse complement strand
TATGATTTGAAAATGGGGCATTATGATGAGACAATGGGGCATTATGATGTGACAGTGGGACATTATGATGTAACAGTGGGCATTATGATGTCACATTGGGGCATTATTATATGACAATGGGACATTATGATGTGACATTGGAACATTATGATGTAATAGTGGAGCTTATGATGTGACACTGGGACATTATGATGTAACAGTGCAGCATTATGATGTGACAGTGGAGCATTTGTTGTGACTGTGGGACATTATGATGTAACAGTGAGTCATTATGATGTGACAATGGGGCATTATGATGAAACAGTGGGGCATTATGATGTGACAATGTGGCATTATGCTGTGACAATGGGACATTATGGTGTAACAGTGGAGCATTATGATGTAACAGTAGGGCATGATGATGTGACAGTGGGACATTATGATGTAACAGTGGGGCATTATGATGTGACAATGGAGCATTATGATGTGACAGTGGAACATTAAGATGTAATAGTGGAGCTTATGATGCGACACTGGGACATTATGATGTAACAGTGGAGCATTATCATGTGACAGTGGAGCATTATGATGTGACCGTGGGACATTATGATGTAAGAGTGGGGCATTATGATGTGACAGTGGGACATTTTGATGTAACAGTGGAGCATTATGATGTAACAGTTGGGCATTATGATGTGACAGTGGGGCATTAGGTTGAGACAATGGGGCATTATTATGTTACACTGGGACATTATGATGTAAGAGTGGGAGATTATGATGTGACAATGGGCCATTATGTTATGACAGTGGAACATTATGATGTAATAGTGGAGCTTATGATGTGACACTGGGACATAGATGTAACAGTGGAGCATTATGATGTGACCGAGGGACATTATGTTGTAACAGTGGGGCATTATGATGTGACAGTGGGGCATTATGATGTAACAGTGTGGCATTATGATGTGACAGTGGGACATGATGATGTAACAGTGGGGCATTATGATGTGACAATGGGGCATTATGATGTGACAATGGGACATTATGATGTAACAGTGGAGCATTATGATGTAATAGTAGGGCATTACGATGTGACAGTGGGGCATTATGAAGTGACAGTGGGACATGATGATGTAACAGTGGGGCATTAAGATGTGACTATGGGGAAGTATGATGTTACAATGGGACATTATGATGTAACAGTGGAGCATTATGATGTGACAGTGGATCATTATGATGTGACCATGGGACATTGTGATGTGACAGTGGGACATTATAATGTCACAGTGGGGCATTATGATGTGACAACGGGGCATTTTGATGAAACAATGGGGCATTATGATGTGACAGTGGGACATTATGATGTAACAGTGGGGCATTATGATTTGACAATGGGGCATTATGATGAGACAATGGGGCATTATGATGTGACAGTGGGACATTATGATGTAACAGTGGGCATTATGATGTCACACTGGGGCATTATTATATGACAATGGGACATTATGATGTGACATTGGAACATTATGATGTAATAGTGGAGCTTATGATGTGACACTGGGACATTATGATGGAACAGTGCAGCATTATGATGTGACAGTGGAGCATTTGATGTGACTGTGGGACATTATGATGTAACAGTGGGTCATTATGATGTGACAAATGGGCATTATGATGAAACAGTGGGGCATTATGATGTGACAATGTGGCATTATGCTGTGACAATGGGACATTATGATGTAACAGTGGTGCATTATGATGTAACAGTAGGGCATGGTGATGTGACAGTGGGACATTATGATGTAACAGTGGGGCATTATGATGTGACAATGGAGCATTATGATGTGACAGTGGAACATTAAGATGTTATAGTGGAGCTTATGATGTGACACTGGGACATTATAATGTAACAGTGGAGCATTATCATGTGACATTGGAGCATTATGATGTGACCGTGGGACATTATGATGTAAGAGTGGTGCATTAGGATGTGACAGTGGGACATTTTAATGTAACAGTGGAGCATTATGATGTAACAGTAGGGCATTACGATGTGACAGTGGGGCATTATGATGAGACAATAGGGCATTGTGATGTGACAGTGGTACATTATGATGTAAGAGTGGGGCATTATAATGTCACAATGGGGAATTATGATGTGACAGTTGAACATTATTATGTAATAGTGGGGCTAAGGATGTGACACAGGGACATTATGATGTAACAGTGGAGCATTATGATGTGACAGTGGATCATTATGATGTGACCATGGGACATTGTGATGTGACAGTGGGATGTTATAATGTCACAGTGGGGCATTATGATGTGAAAACGGGGCATTTTGATGAAACAATGGGGCATTATGATGTGACAGTGGGACATTTTGATGTAACAGTGGAGCATTATGATGTGACAATGGGACATTATGATGTAACAGTGGGGCATTATGATGTGACAGTGGAGCATTATACCGAGAAAATGGGGCATTATGATGTGACAATGGGGCATTATTAGGTGACAGTGGAACTTTATGATGTGACAGTAGGACATTATGATGTAACAGGGTGGCATTATGATGTGACAGTGGGACATGACGATGTAACAGTGGGGCATTATGATGTGACAATGGGGCATTATGATGTGACACTGGACATTATGATGTAACAGTGGAGCATTATGATGTGACAGTAGGACATTATGATGTAACAGTGTGGCATTATGATGTGACAGTGGGACATGACGATGTAACTGTGGGGCATTTTAATGTGACAATGGGGCATTATGATGTGACTATGGGACATTATGATGTAACAGTGGAGCATTATGATGTAACAGTAGGGAATTATGATATGACATTGGGACATTATGATGTGAGAGTGGGACATGACGATGTAACAGTGGGGCATTATGATGTGACAATGGGGAATTATGATGTTACAATGGGACATTATGATGTAACAGTGGAGCATTATGATGTATCTGTAGGGCATTATGATGTGACATTGGGGCATTATGATGAGACAATGGGGCATTATGATGTGACAGTGCTACATTATGATGTATGAGTGGGTCATTATGATGTCACAAAGGGGAATTATGATGTGACAGTTGAACATTATGATGTAATAGTGGGGCTTAAGATGTGACACAGGGACATTGTGATGTAACAGTGGAGCCTCATGATGTGACAGTGGATCATTATGATGTGACCATGGGACATTGTGATGTGACAGTGGGACATTATAATGTCACAGTGGGGCATTATGATGTGACAACGGGGCATTTTGATGAAACAATGGGGCATTATGATGTGACAGTGGGATATTATGATGTAATTGTGTGGCATTATGATGTGAGAGTTGGGCATTATGATGAGACAATGGGGCATTATGATGTGACAGTGGTACATTATGATGTAAGAGTGGGGCATTATAATGTGACAATGGGGTATTATGATGTGACATTGAAACATTATGATGTAATAGTGGAGCTTATGATGTGACACTGGGACATTATGATGTAACAGTGGAGCATTATGATGTGACAATGTAGCATTATGATGTGACAGTGGAACATTAAGATGTAATAGTGGAGCTTATGATGCGACACTGGGACATTATGATTTAATAGTGGAGCATTATTATGTGACTATGGGACATTATGATGTAACAGTGGAGCATTATGAAGTAACAGTAGGGCATTATGATGTGACAGTGGGGCATTAGGTTGAGACAATGGGGCATTATGATGTGACACTGGGACATTATGATGTAATTGTGTGGCATTATGATGTGAGAGTTGGGCATTATGATGAGGCAATTGGGCATTATGATGTGACAGTGGTACATTATGATGTAAGAGTGGGGCATAATGATGTGACAATGGGGTATTATGATGTGTCATTGAAACATTATGATGTAATAGTGGAGCTTATGATGTGACACTGGGACATTATGATGTAACAGTGGAGCATTATGATGTGAGAGTGGGACATTATGATGTAACAGTGGGCATTATGATGTGACAATGGGACATTATGATGTAACAGTGGGGCATTATGATTTGAAAATGGGGCATTATGATGAGACAATGGGGCATTATGATGTGACAGTGGGACATTATGATGTAACAGTGGGCATTATGATGTCACATTGGGGCATTATTATATGACAATGGGACATTATGATGTGACATTGGAACATTATGATGTAATAGTGGAGCTTATGATGTGACACTGGGACATTATGATGAAACAGTGCAGCATTATGATGTGACAGTGGAGCATTTGATGTGACTGTGGGACATTATGATGTAACAGTGGGTCATTATGATGTGACAATGGGGCATTATGATGAAGCAGTGGAGCATTATGATGTGACAATGTGGCATTATGCTGTGACAATGGGACATTATGATGTAACAGTGGAGCATTATGATATAACAGTAGGTCATGATGATGTGACAGTGGGACATTATGATGTAACAGTGAGGCATTATCATGTGACAGTGGAGCATTATGATGTGACCGTGGGACATTATGATGTAAGAGTGGGGCATTATGATGTGACAGTGGGACATTATGATGTAACAGTGGGGCATTATGATGTGACAGTGGTTCATTATGACGAGAAAATGGGGCATTATGATGTGACAATGGGGCATTATTAGGTGACAGTGGAACTTTATGATGTAACAGTAGAGCATTATGATGTGACACTGGGACATTATGATGTAACAGTGGAGCATTATGAAGTGACAGTAGGAAATTATGATGTAACAGTGTGGCATCGTGATGTGACAGTGGGACATGACGATGTAACAGTGGGGCATTATGATGTGACAATGGGGCATTATGATGTGACAATGGGACATTATGATGTAACAGTGGAGCATTATGATGTAACAGTAGGGCATTACGATGTGACAGTGGGACAGTATGATGTGACATTGGGGCATTATGATGTAACAGTGGGGCAATATGATGTGATACTGGGGAATTATGATGTAACAATGGGACATTATGATGTGACAGTGGGACATTATGATGTAACAGTGGGGCACTATGATTTGAAAATGGGGCATTATGATGAGACAATGAGCATTATCATGTATCAGTAGGGCATTATGATGTGACAGTTGAACATTATGATGTAATAGTGGGGCTTAAGATGTGACACAGGGACATTATGATGTAACAGTGGAGCATTATGATGTGACAGTGGATCATTATGATGTGACCATTGGACATTGTGATGTGACAGTGGGACATTATAATGTCACAGTGGGGCAGTATGATGGAACAACGGGGCATTTTGATGAAACAATGGGGCATTATGATGTGACAGTGGGATATTATGATGTAATTGTGTGGCATTATGATGTGAGAGTTGGGCATTATGATGAGACAATGGGGCATTATGATGTGACAGTGGTACAGTATGATGTAAGAGTGGGGCATTATGATGTGACACTAGGGTATTATGATGTGACATTGAAACATTATGATGTAATAGTGGAACATATGATGTGACACAGGGACATTATGATGTAAGAGTGGAGCATTATGATGTGAGATTGGGACATTATGATGCAACAGTGGGCATTATGATGTGACAGTGGGACATTATGATGTAACAGTGGGGCATTATGATTTGAAAATGGGGCATTATGATGAGACAATGTGGCATTATGATGTGAGAGAGAGACATTATGATGTAACAGTGGAGCATTATCATGTATCAGTAGGGCATTATGATGTGACAGTGGGGCATTATGATGAGACAATGGGGCATTATGATGTGACAGTGGTACATTATGATGTAAGAGTGGTGCATTATGATGTCACAATGGGGAAGTATGATGTGACCATGGGACATTGTGATGTGACAGTTGGACATTATAATGTCACAGTGGGGCATTATTATGTGACAACGGGGCATTTTGATGAAACAATGGGTCATTATGATGTGACAATGGGGCATTATGATGTGTCAATGGGACATTATGATGTAAAAGAGGAGCATTATGATGTAACAGTAGGGCATTACTATGTGACAGTGGGGCATTATGATGTGACAGTGGGACATGACGATGTAACAGTGGGGCATTATGATGTGACAATGGGGAATTATGATGTTACAATTGGACATTGTGATGTAACAGTGGAGCATTATGATGTTTCAGTTGGGCATTATGATGTGACAGTGGGCCTTATGATGAGACAATGGGGCATTATGATGTGACAGTGGAACATTATGGTGTAAGAGTGGGGCATTATGATGTCACAATGGGGAATTATGATGTGACAGTTGAACATTATGATGTAATAGTGGGGCTTAAGATGTGACACAGGGACATTATGATGTAACAGTGGAGCATTATGATGTGACAGGGATCATTATGATGTGACCATGGGACATTGTGATGTGACAGTGGGACATTAAAATGTCACAGTGGGGCATTATGATGTGACAACGGGGCATTTTGATGAAACAATGGGGCATTATGATGTGACAGTGGGATATTATGATGTAATTGTGTGGCATTATGATGTGAGTGTTGGGCATTATGATGAGACGATGGGGCATTATGATGTGACAGTGGTACATTATGATGTAAGAGTAGGGCATAATGATGTGACAATGGGGTATTATGATGTGACATAGAAACATTATGATGTAATATTGGAGCTTATGATGTGACACTGGGATATTATGATGTAATAGTGGAGCATTATGGTGTGAGAGTGGGACATTATGATGTAACAGTGGGCATTATGATGTGACAGTGGGACATTATGATGTAACAGTGGGGCATTATGATTTGAAAATGGGGCATTATGATGAGACAATGGGGCATTATGATGTAACAGTAGGCATTATGATGTCACATTGGGGCATTATTATATGACAATGGGACATTATGATGTGACATTGGAACATTATGATGTTATAGTGGAGCTTATGATGTGACACTGGGACATTAAGATGTAACAGTGGAGCATTATGATGTGACCGAGGGACATTATGATGTAACAGTGGGGCCTTATGATGTGACAGTGGGGCATTATGATGAGAAAATGGGGCATTATGATGTGACAATGGGGCATTATTAGGTGACAGTGGAACTTTATGATGTAACAGTAGAGCATTATGATGTGACACTGGGACATTATGATGTAACAGTGGAGCATTATGATGTGACAGTAGGACATTATGATGTAACAGTGGGGCATTATGATGTGACAGTGGGACATGACGATGTAACAGTGGGGCATTATGATGTGACAATGGGGCATTATGATGTGACAATGGGACATTATGATGTAACAGTGGAGCATAATGATGTAACAGTAGGGCATTGCGATGTGACAGTAGGGCATTATGATGTGACAGTGGGACATGACTATGTAACAGTGGGGCATTATGATGTGACAATGGGGAATTATGATGTTACAATGGGACGTTATGATGTAACAGTGGAGCATTATGATGTATCAGTAGGGCATTATGATGTGACAGTGGGGCATTATGATGAGACAATGGGTCATTATGATGTGACAATGGGGCATTATGATGTGACAATGGGACATTATGATGTAAAAGTGGAGCATTATGATGTAACAGTAGGGCATTATGATGTGACAGTGGGGCATTATGATGAGACAATGGGTCATTATGATGTGACAATGGGGCATTATTAGGTGACAGTGTAACTTTATGATGTAACAGTAGAGCATTATGATGTGACACTGGGACATTATGATGTAACAGTGGAGCTTATGATGTGACACTGGGACATTATGATGTAACAGTGGAGCATTATGATGTGAGAGTGGGACATTATGATGTAACAGTGGGCATTATGATGTGACAGTGGGACATTATGATGTAACAGTGGGGCATTATGATTTGAAAATGGGGCATTATGATGAGACAATGGGGCATTATGAAGTGACAGTGGGACGTTATGATGTAATAGTGGAGCTTATGAAGTGACACTGGGACATTATGATGTAACAGTGCAGCATTATGATGTGACAGTGTAGCATTTTGAAGTGAATGAGGGACATTATGATGTAACTTTGGGGCATTATGATGTGACAATGGGGCATTATGATGAAACAGTGGGGCATTATGCTGTGACAATGGGACATTATGATGTAACAGTGGAGCATTATGATGTAACAGTAGGGCATGATGATGTTACAGAGGGACATTATGATGTAATAGTGGGGCATTATGATGAGACAATGGGGCATTATGATGTTACAGTGGTACATTATGATGTAAGAGTGGGGCATTATGATGAGACAATGGGGCATTATGATGTGACAGTGGAACATTATGATGTAATAGTGGATCTTATGATGTTACACTGGGACATTAGGATGTAACAGTGGAGCATTATGATGTGACAGTGGAGCAATATGATTTGACCATGCGACATTATGATGTAAGAGTGGGGAATTATGATGTGAAAATGGGGCATTATTATGTGACAGTGGAACTTTATGATGTAACAGTGGAGAATTATGATGTGACACTGGGACATTATGATGTAACAGTGGAGCATTATAATGTGAGTGTGGGACATTATGATGTAACAGTGGGGCATTATGATTTGAAAATGGGGCATTATGATGAGACAATCGGGCATTATGATGTGACAGTGGGACATTATGATGTAACAGTGGGCATTATGATGCCACATTGGGGCATTATTATATGACAATGGGACATTATGATGTGACATTGGAACATTATGATGTAATAGTGGAGCTTATGATGTGACACTGGGACATTATGATGTAACAGTGCAGCATTATGATGTGACAGTGGAGCATTTTGATGTGACTGTGGGACGTTATGATGTAACAGTGGGGCATTATGATGTGACAATGGGGCCGTATGATGAAACAGTGGGGCATTATGATGTGACAATGGGGCATTATGCTGTGACAATGGGACATTATGAGGTAACAGTGAAGCATTATGATGTAACAGTAGGGCATGATGATGTGACAGTGGGAAATTATGATGTAAGAGTGGGGCATTATGATGAGAAAATGGGGCATTATGATATGACAGTAGATCATTATGATGTGACCGTGGGACATTATGATGTAAGAGTGGGGCATTATGATGTGACAATGGGACATTATTATGTGACAGTAGAACTTTATGATGTAACAGTGGAGTATTATGATGTGACTCTGGGACATTATGATGTGACAATGGGATATTATGATGTAAAAGAGGAGCATTATGTTGTAACAGTATGGCATTATGATTGATAGTGGGGCATTATGATGAGACAATGGGGCATTATGATGTGACTGTGGTACATTATGATGTAAGAGTGGGGCATTATGATGTGACAATGGTGTATTATATGTGACAGTGGAACATTATGATGTAATAGTGGGGTTTATGATGTGACACAGTGACATTATGATGTAACGTTGGAGCATTATGTTGTGACAGTGGAGCATTATGATGTGACCATGGGACATTGTGATGTTACAGTGGGACATTATGATGTCGCAGTGGGGCATTATGATGTGACAGTGGTACATTGTGATGTAAGAGTGGGGCATTATGATGTGACAATGGGGTATTATGATGTGACAGTGGAACATTATGATGTAATAATGGAGTTTATGATGTGACACTGGGAAATTATGATGTAACAGTGGAGCATTATGATGTGACAGTGGAGCATTTTCATGTGACCGTGGGACATAATGATGTAACAGGGGAGCATTATGATGTAAGAGTGGGGCATTATGATGTTTCAGAGGGGCATTATGATAAGACAATGGGGCATTACTATGTTTCAGTGGAGCATTCTGATGTAACAGTAGGGCATTATAATGTGACAGTCGGGCATTATGATGAAAGAGTGGGGCATTATGATGTGACAATGGGGCATTATGAAGTGTGAGTTGGACATTATGATGTAAGAGTGGAGCATAATGATGTAACAGTGGGTCATTATGATGTGAACATTGGATATTATGGTGTAACAGTAGGGCATTATCTTGTGACATTGGGGCATTATGATGTGACACTAAGTCATTATGATGTAACAGTGGAGCATTATGATGTGACAGTGTGGCATTATGATGTAACAGTGGGGCATTATGATGTGACAGTGGGACATTATGTTGTAACAGTGGGGCATTATGATGTTACATTGGGGGAATTTTGATGAGACAATGCGGCATTGTGATATGACAGTGGGACATTATGATGTAAGAGTGAGGTATTATGATATGACAGTGGGGCATTATGAAGAGACAATGGGGCATTATGATGTGACAGTGGGACATTATGATGTAAGGGTGGGGCATTATGATGTGACAATGGGGTATTATGATGTGACAATGGAACATTATGATGTAACAGTGGGGCTTTATGATGTGACAATGGGGCATTTTGATGAAACAGTGGGGCATTATGATGTGACAATGGGGCATTATGATGTGACAATGGGACATTATGATGTAACAGCGGAGTATTATGATGTAACAGTAGGGCATTATGATGTGACAGTGGGACATTATGATGTAAGAGTGGGGCATTATGATGAGACAATGGGGCATTATGATGTTACATTGGTACATTATGATGTAAGAGTGGGGCATTATGATGAGACAATGGGGCATTATGATGTGACAGTGGAACATTATGATGTAATTGTGGAGCTTATGATGTGACACTGGGACATTATGACGTAACAGTGGAGCATTATGATGTGACAGTGTAACATTTTGATGTGACCGTGGGTCATTATGATGTAACAGTGGGGCTTTTTGATGTGACAATGGGGCATTATTATGTGACTGTGGTACTTTATGATGTAACAGTGGAGCATTATGATGTGACGCTGGGACATTATGATGTAACAGTGGAGCATTATGATGTGAGAGTGTGACATTATGATGTAACAGTGGGGCATTATGATGTGACAGTGGGTCATTATGATGTAACAGTGGGGCATTAAGATGAGACAATTGGGCATTATGATATGACAGTGGGACATTATGATGTAAGAGTGGGGCATTATGAGGTGACAGTAGGGAATTATGATGAGACAATGGGGCATTATGATGTGACAGTGGTATATTATGATGTAACAATGCGGCATTATGATGTGGCAATGGTGCATTATGATGTTACAGTGGAACATTATGATGTAATAGTGGATCTTATGATGCGACACTGTTACATTATGATGTAACAGTAGAGCATTATAATGTGACTGTAGAGCTTAATGATGTGACCGTGGGACATTATGATGATACAGTGGGACATTATGATGTGACAGTGGGACATTATGATGTAACAGTGGAGCATTATGACGTGACAATGGGACATTATGATGTAACAGTGGAGCATTATGATGTAACACTAGGGCATTATGATGTGACAGTGGGGCATTAGGTTGAGACAATGGGGCATTATGAAGTGACAGTGGGATATTATGATGTAAGAGTGGGGCATTATGATGTGACAATGGGACATTATGATGTAACAGTGGGGTATTATGATGTGACAGTGGGGCATTATGATGAGACAATGGGGCATTATGATATGACAATGGGGCATTATTAGGTGACAGTGGAAAATTATGATGTAACAGTGGAGCATTATGATGTGACACTGGGACATTATGATGTAACAGAGGAGCATTATGATGTGACAGTGGGACATTATGATGTAACAGTGCCCCATTATGATGTGACAGTGGGACATGATGATGTAACAGTGGGGCATTATGATGTGACAATGGGATATTATGATGTAACAGTGGAGCATTATGATGTAACAGTAGGGCATTATGATGTGACAGTGGGGCATTATGATGTGACATGGGGCATTATGATGAGACAATGGGGCATTATGATGTGACAGTGGGATATTATGATATAATAGTGGGGCATTATGATGTGACAATGGAGCATTATGATGTGACAGTGGAACATTATGATGTAATAGTGGAGCTTATGATGTGATACTGGGATATTATGATGTAACACTGGAGCACGATGATGTTTCCGTGGGACATTATGATGTAACAGTGGGCCATAGGATGTGACAGTAGGGCATTATGATGTGACAATGGGGCATTATGATGTGTCAGTGGAACATTATGATGTGACAGTGGAAAATTATGATGTAATAGTTGAGCTTATGATGTGACACTGGGACATTATGACGTTACAGTGGAGCATTATGATGTGACAGTGGAGCATTTTGATGTGACCTTGGCACATTATGATGTAACAGTGGGGCTTTATGATGTGACAATGTGGCATTATGATGAAACATTTGGGCATTATGATGTGACAATGGGGCATTATGATGTGACAATGGGACATTATGATGTAACAGTGGGGCTTTATGATGTGACAATGGGGCATTATGATGAAACA
>PVIH01030259.1:0-12419 GCA_004025045.1 Sigmodon hispidus | reverse complement strand
GTTGTTCTCTGATCTACACACACACACACACACACACACACACACACACACACACACACACACACGCACGCACGCACGCACGCACGCACGCACGCACGCACGCACACACTAAAAATAATGAATAGGGTCTTTGATGTTGCCTCCTTTAGCTATGGTTTGAGATAGCTTGAGTATACCCTCTAAGGGTTCATGTACTTGGTCCTCAGTATGAAAAGGACATATTGTGGGACCTTTAAGAGTAGGGCCTAGTGGGAAAGTATTAGGTCATTGGGAGCCCCCTCCAATGAGATTAACAGTATCCCAAAGAAGCCCAGTTAGTTCCTAAGAGAAGTTGTTATCAAAAAAGCAGGCTGGCCCTTCCCCTCTGGTCAGTTTCTGATTACTATGGGATGCTCCCCACCCCCCAGCCATCACAGTGCCTTTTTATGACAATATAACAAGAACCAAACAGATGGCAGCACTGTGCTCTGGGACTTCAGCAGTTGTTCACTAAATAAAGCTCTTTTCTTCATAAAGTCCCCCAGCCTCAGGTGTTTCATTATAGTCACTGAAGGGAGACAAGGGTGTTGTGTATATGTTTGTCTGTATTGAGTTGCATCTGCCTACTTGACCAAAATCTGTTATTGTCCTTTGACATATAAGGTTTGTTTGCTTTTATTCCATTTTCCAAGAAAAGTCATTCAACTAGCAGCTATAAACAGTTTTCCTTCCTAGTGTTCCCATCTGACTTCTGCTTTCTTCTTCTCCTTCTTCCTCTTTTTTTTTTTTTTTGTGTGTGTGTGTGTGTGACATCATTCTGTGAGGTGGAGTCCTTCACTAAATAAAATAAAGAGAAAGCAAGCAAAGCTGAACACCAGCATTCATTTGTGTCTGCCTCCTGTGTGTGGATGCAATGTGACAGTCACCTCATTCTCCTGTTGCCATCTCTACCATGATGCACTGCGCCATCAAACTGTGAGCCAGGATACACCTTTCCTTCCTTAAGTTGCTTTTGTCGATCATCGTGTCACAGCAAGAAAAGTAATCAGAAAATTGGTACCAGGAGTGGGGTCACTGCTGAGATAAACCTGGCACATGGTTCTTGGCCTTTTGGAACTGTATTGCAAGAAGTATGAGGGAGAAATTGGAACTCTGAGCTATAAAAGTCCTAGAATGTTATAGCATGACTTAATCCGACAGACTACTGGACCTTGGAAGACCAGAATGCCAAAAGAAATGTAAACACTGACAATTTAGCTTTGAAACTGAGAGGAAATAAGGGCTCTATCAGGAACTGGATGAGGGGCCATTGACCTGATAATCTAACTGTGTTCTTCCTGTGTCCTGAAAAATGTATCAGATTTAATTAAAACATGATGCACTAATTAGTTTAATAGAATAAATCTCTAGACAGTATAGCATTCAGGATATGGCATGGTTACTTCTCGGTGTTCTCATCCAAGTGTACAGTGAGAGAGCAACAAGCAAAGCAGAAAGATGGGAAAATACACAGATTGGTGAAGGAAAGATTGTAGCCACAGTTCAGGTTACAGACAAGGCAGTCTGGAAAGCTACTGGGATAAAGAGATTAGCACCGCTAAAGAGTGCCCCAGCCAGCAGGGTCTTCAGCACAGACCTAAATCTAGGAATGAAACAAATGGAAGGCAGGAACACAAAGAATGGAAGGACAAGACAAATCTCTCTGTTCAAGTCCTCCTCTGAACTGTATTGTTACAGCCAATATTTATACAGAATCTCTGCCATGCAGGTAGCTGGGAGGAAAGGGGGTGGGAAATACAAAAGAATGTGGCAAGTCTGTGAGGGAAAATAACAGACAGGTATGATTAATATGGAAATCTATCTGATATCGGTTGAGGGTATGGAGGGTGTCACCTGCTGAGCTGAGAGAATCAAGACAGACTAACAGGAGTCATGGTTTAGCTAAAAACAATAGGGATGTAGCCTTCTGGCAAATGACTATCTGGGGTAAAGACTGCTGGCTAGCTATAGGAGCTAACTTATAAAATATGGCTAAGTTGACTTTGGCTCCCAACAAAAGAGAAATGTTACACTGTAGTTGAAACTTTCTTTGGGCTGCCAACCAGTTCCCAAATAAAGACACAGAGATTTATTATTAATTATAAATGCTTGGCTTTAGCTTAGGCTTGTTCCAATAGCTCTTTTAACTTCAACTTGTTTCTATTCATGTACGTTTTACCTTGGGGCTTTTTATCATTTTTTCATTCTGTATGTCCTCCTTTCCTGCTACCCTCATGTCTGTTTGTCTGTCTGGTCCATGGCATCTCCCTGGTGTCTCTTTTCCTTTCTTCCCTGAACCTAAATTCCTCCTCCAACTCACTCTCCCTGCCCATCTATACCTCCTCCATCACTATTGTCTGGTCAGCTTTTTATTAGACCAGTTAGGTACCTTCAACAGGCAAGGTAAAGCAACACATCTTTACATAATTAAACAAATGCAACATTTTTTAAATGTATTTATTATGTATACAGTATACAGAAGAGGGTACCAGATGTCATCATAGATGGTTGTGAGCCACCATGTGGTGGCTGGGAATTGAACTCAGGACCTTTTAAAGAATACTCAATGCTCTTAACCTCTAAGTCATCTCTCCAGCCCACAACACATCTTTACATAGCTAAATAAATGTTCTGCAGCATTTCATGCTGCACTATGACAGCAGGACAGCTGAAAAGAAGCTGGGAAAGCCAATGATGGGGTCCCTGCTTAAAACCTCCAAGAGACATGTTTCCCAAGGATTGCCACACAAAGGCCAGCAGGGGCCAGGCTCTATCCTAAGATAGCAGAGGGACTTAGCAGTAGCATCCACATGACACTGTCTCGCAGGAATAGAAGATAATAGATTGAAGAGGTCATAGAGTCTTGCACCATCATTCCAGAGAGTCACTATGCAAGGCAATGTGTGGCAGGGCTGGCATCTCTGCAAGGAGGCTCCAGGAGGCTCTGCATGAAGCCATGAAGGTGAAGCTTGTTTTGATAGCGATCCCAGAATGCTGGAGATGCCCAGACCTTGGGATATCTGCTCAGGAAAGCTGCAGGTATGGAGTTGAACCAGCCCAAGGGAAAGGCTATGTGTGCTACTGGTAGCAGAGCTGGGGGAGGGGCGCTATTCAAGTCTTTAGAGCCCAGTGACTCCAATATGAGCTCGTTTGCTGGACATGATGCTGCCATTTTTGTTTGTCTGGATGTGCTGCAATATTGCTTTTGTCTGAGCTTCCTTCTAGTCCTCAATCCTTCCTTTTCGGAGTGGGAATGTTTACCTTGTGTCATTGTGTGCTAGAAGCCTGTAACTTGGTTTTGGACATTATAGGGCTCAGAATGAAGACATAGCCCGGCCTGTCTCAGAAGAGACGTGGTGCTTAAACTCTGACATGCTGGAAATGTTACAGATCACCTGTTAAAGAAGGTAGGACATTTGAAGTTGGATGATTGCATTTTGCATTATGAGATGCTCATGATCCTTTGGGGACTGTGAGGTGAGACTATGGTGTAAAGTGACACATTTGAGTATCAAGTTGATAAGGAATAGCCTTATGATAATTAATCTTGATTGTAAACTTGACAGAATTAGAATTGCCATGAAAACTAACTTCCAGTCATGTCTGTGAAGGCGGTCTAGATTAGGTTAATTGAAGTGGGAATGTGGGCAGCGCCATCCCATAGGCAGCGTCCTGACTTTATTTTGAGACAGGGTTTATTTATGTAGTCGTGGCTGTCCTGGGACTTGCTATGACAACCAGGCTGGCCTTGAACTCACAGAGAACTGAGAGCTGCCTGCTTCTGTCTTCCAAGGTCTGAGATCAAAAGCATGTGCCACCACCACCCGGCTCAAAAAAAAAAAAAAAAAAAAAAAGAGTTAAATCTGATATCTGGGTGCAATTGTTCATTCAACCACTTTTTTTTTGAGACAGGTCTTCTCCCACCCCCACCCCTACCCCCAAGACCAGGCTGGCCTTGAACTCACAGAGATTCACTTGCCTCTTCCTCTCAAGGGCTTCAATTAAAAGGTATGTGTCACTATGCCCAGCTCAACCACTTTTTAATGCATTATTTATTTCTTTTTATTTTTGAGGCAGGGTCACACTATGTAGCCCTGGTTGGAACCCACGATGTAGACCAGGCTGGTCTCAAACTCACATCAATCATCTTGCCTCTGCCTCCTGAGTGTTGATATTACAAGCAGGTACCACCACCCTGGCTCTTCATTTTTTCTTGTATGTGGACATAAGTTTGGAAGGCTATGACTTCTCCTTCAAAAACTGCATTGGCTGCCTCTCATGGGATACTGTCACCTGGGAGCCTTGTCTGCGAGTGCTCCTGTGACATGCTGTACACCAGCCCCTACCGCTGTCACCACACTGTAAAGGTCTATAGTATATACTATCTTAGTAAATTGTGTGTTGCTTGGGCTCAGTGAAAATTTTACCCATTTCAGATCCATGTCTGTCTTAGAGTGTCCTTCAAGGTCTAGGGGTGGGATTCCCCACCAACTCTGTGACCTAGAGAGACATGAACAGCAAAATAACCTAAAGTAAATAAATAAATAAAATAAAAGTAAAGACTCTGAGCTCTTGAGAGCAGCTGGAAGGTGTCTGTGGTAGTTTGAATGAAATTGGCCTCCATAAGCTCCTAGGGAATGGCACTATTGGAAGGTGTGGCTTTGTTGAAGTAGGTAGGGCCTTGTTGGAGGAAATATATCACTGTGGAGGCTGGCTTTGAGGTCTCAGATATGCTCAGGCCACACCCAGTATTGCAGACCACTTCTGTTGCCTGGGTCAAGATGTAAGAACCCTCAGTTTCTTCCCCAGACCATGTCTGATTGCATGCTACCATGTCCCACCACGATGATAGTGTACCGAACCACTGAACTGCCATCCACCTAATTAAATGTTTTCCTTTATAAAGGTTGCCATGGTTTCTCTTCACAGCAATAGAAACCCTAAGACAGCAGCCATTCCTGAGAGAATAACTGGAAGGCAGCCATTCCAACAGAGGTTCCTGTTGTTTATCTTATGATGCAAAGCCCTGTGGTGGGAAGGAGAGGCTGTAAATTCAGCCACAGAGAGCTCCATCCTGAACTCCAGCTGATGCCTCAACTTTCCCAGTCGATTTCTGCTAGATGATGTGAGAGTCCATACTGATGACCTCCTCTATCTGTTGGGATTTGTCCTTTACTGGAAACCTCGCCTGAGGGGGCACCTACTGTGCTGGACTCTCCCTGGGGGAGGGGCACCTACTGTACTGGACTCTCCATGGGGACTCCAGCAGGCTGCCCTGATGGGACTTCCCCAGTCAACAGTGCCTGATCTGACATCTGCCCCCATTCCTCCCTCCCTCTCGATCTCAAAAAATTCATTCAGAACAGAAACTATGGCTACCATAGACCATTCTCCAAACACAACTGTCCACTATAAACAAATATGCAAATTGCAAACATCCTGCTAATTTTTCTGGTGGTTACATGAAAACTTACTAAAAGAAGCAGGAAAATTAACCTTTAACTTTATTTCAGTATGTCCAAAACTGCCACCATTTTCCTACCAGCCCACATGAAGACATTTCCGATGTGCTATGAGTCTTTGGCACCCAGCCTTTGAAGTCACACTCACCGTGCATCGAAATTTGCACTGGCCACATTTTTAGTGGTCCACAGCTACATGTACCTACAAGAGCTACTCTCTGTCTCCAGAACTATCTGTGACTCCCAAACCCAAGCCAGCTGTGGCCAGTGCTGTACTGAGTGGTGGAAACTCCTGGGCTGGGTGCACTTGGTAACTTTTTGTTGGGTTGATGACTAGATCATCATTCATCTGTTAGTGGCTCAGAGTGGAAATGTCTGTCACAGGGCTGGTTTCTTCCAAGGCCTCACTTCTTGGCTTGCAGACAGTATCTGTCACAGGCTGGGTCCTAACTTCTTTCTTCTTTCTCTGAGGACACCTCCTGGGGCTAGGGATCATTTACCTTCATCATCTCATTCAAGATCCTGCCTCAAAATTCAGGTGCTGAGTGTATGAGGGATGAGGATTCCAACATACAGATTCCAAGAAATACTGTATGTCCAGTAACAAAATTCCCCCCAGACTAGCTGTGATTTCTTTTTTTTTTTATAAACACTTTTTTATTTTATTATTTTATTTAATTATTTGCCTTGGTGTTTGCCTGGAACTGGAACTACAGACAGTTGTGAGCTGCCATGTGGGTGCTGGGAATCAAACCCGGGTCCTCTGGAAGAGCAGACGGTGCTCTTAACCGCTGAGCCATCTCTCCAGCCCCCTAGCTGCGATTTCTAATCATTCACTGCTCTCTGTGTGGCGACTGTATCAGGGACTGCCAGCCATGAGCAGGGGGGCACATCTGTCTCATCTGGGAACTTTTTCACTGGGACTTTTTTGGGGAAGGAGTCTCTGGTTTTGTTTATTTTTCATTTTGAGACAAGGTCTTATATAGCCCAGGCTAGCCTGAACTCACTATGTAGCTGAGGATGACCTTGAACTTCTGATCTTCTTGCCTTCCCCTTACAAGCCTAATGTGTCATGACACCCAGCTCACTGAGACATTTTTGAGGAGCCCCAAGAAACCATGGTAAGCCGAGAAGGTGCCAGCTTTTGACATGTCTGGCATCCTAATGTTCAGATAAAGACAAAGCCTGTGTTCAAGGGGTGACAGGAACACCCAAACCAGTCCCCCAAAGGCCATAACTGAAATGAGTGGCCCAAGCTGGTGGCAGAGGTCATGACGGACATGTACTGATTGTTCTCTTCCAACTTCAGGCATAATGGGAGTGGCTGCCTCATGTTCCTCCCAGTGGCATCTCAGCCATAATGGGCTGATCTGGAACTGTGAGCCAAGCCCCTAAATTGCTTTTGCTGTGGTATTTATCGAAGCAGCAATCGGGAGACTAAGACACGATGACATCATTCTGAATTGTGAGATGGAAAGCTCAGGGTTCCTGAGGGTACCTCTTTTTATCTCTATTGTACATGGAAGTCATGTGAAGTCTCTGGAGTAGCGGCAGCCTTCTTGCAGCCATGAAGCCCCAAACCTGTGCTAAAGAGGGCGAAACAGAAGTCAGCCCTTGCCAAGTCACAGAACTGCCACTCTGCAGCCTCGAACACCAAGCACTGACATCTTGCTACGTGGTCTAGCTCAAGGAGAAAACAAGATTACTGACTACTTCCATGAAACCAGAGTCCCATAAGGGTGGCAGACCCCCATCTCTGGCTATCTTCTCACAGCGCACAGGGGATGCATGCATTCACATGTGTGCCAACTGTGAACCCTCCTATCCAATGCCACCTGGGCTTCCCAAAGTGAGGGGCTTAGTGCTTTAAAACCAACACAGTCCAATGAACATCACCAACCCCATAGGTTCATTCTTGTGACAAACCAAGGTGGGACACTGAGAACCTGATGGGTAAGTTATCTCAAGGTCAAGGAGAGCTGGGTTTGAATTCCATCTCATGAAGTGAACTTGAACTTGAGGTCTGAGCTGGGAAACTGAGGCAGCTCTTTGCTTGCATCCAATGACTGGTGAGGACAGCAGAGGTTTCTGGAAGCACTGGCCTTGGGAGTAACGGTCATGGCTGTCCCCATGGCCTCCCTACACAACCCTGCTCACCCCAGCTTCTTATAAAAAATTAGACATTTCCTGGGGCATACACTGCCGTGGGGGCCCAGAACCTAGTGATAATGCTTGCTTTGACGGCCCACGTGGGCAGACACCCTCTAATGCTAGTCCTCACTAGTCTAAGCAGGTTCTGGACCTATCTTTTCCTCTGCCCTCTGGTTTTGCACAGTACATAGAACATAAGGATTATTTACCTGTCTGGCTGGTTAAGAGCTAGGGAGGTTAACCTAAGCTAAAGGGCTCGTGTGGACAGCAGTCGGGGTAGGGGGAGTCCTGCATAAAGGCATCTGTGGCACCCAATGGATAGGTGGGTGGCCCACCCACTGAGGGATGATATAGTCACAGTACAGAACCTTCTGGGTCGGTCTCCACTGGGCCACTCCCTTATTCTTCCTTGGGTTTGCCAGGATGAGGCCGGGCCAGCCTGTAGTCCATATAGGTTCCCAGACAGGACCACAGGATGAAGCGCACCAGGAGGATGACAACCAGGAGCACCATGAGTGGGTCAGGGCCAGCAACGTCCCCAAGCCAGGAGGCCATGGTGACGAGAAAGGCCACCACACAGGGAGGAGCAACAGCAACCTCTGGGGGTGGGGATGGGGGGGCCTGAGCTCAGTTCTGCCTGCCTGCCGGTGGCCCCTTCTGCAGGACAGACCCGTGCAGCCCACAACCAGCCCTTCCCACCGCACAGGGCCTCCCTGCCTGTGAGGGGACAGTTGGGGCTACAGGCGGCCTCCTTGGTCAAGAGGCCCGTGCACCATTCATGGAGAGCTAAGCACTCCGTGCACCGACAATGGCAGCATTGTCCAGAGGCCCTGGCGGCGGGAGGCCTGCGGGAGCCTGCCTCCCGCGCTGTCCCCGCGGCCCCTGCCCGCCAGGCTGATGTAATCCCCAAACATCTCCGGCGGCGGCAGCTGCAGGGCGAAGCTGCCGCCTCCTCCGAGCCTTTCCGGCTGCCGCAGACAATCGGGCTCTTTCTCTCCCCAATTAGCTATCACTTCTGGAGGCCGGCGCGGTCCGAAGCTGGGCGGGCTGTGCAGCAGCAGCAACAGCAGCAGCAGGCCCGCACCGAGCGAGCGGGGGCCACGAGGCTTGCAGGGAGGCCCGGCCCAGCAGGGAGGGCGGCAGGGAGACTGTGCTATTGAAAAGAAGAGAGAGGCACAGAGAAGGGGAACAGTCGGCTGGAGCCCAGAGGTGACCCCAGACATGGCTCAATTAGCACACAGGCTGTGCGCAGAGTCCCCAAGGCCGCTCCAGCCTGTGGCAGCCTGGGGGTGGTCAACACAGACCGCCCCAGAAAGGATCTGGAACCTGGGAGCGGGGGTGATTTACCCCCTCCAGAGCAGCCACTGGAGGTGGGCTGAACACCACTTACTCCAGCCCCACAAGAGGGTTATAAGAAGGAGCCCCCACAATCTCCCCCATCCCAGTCCCTCCCAGCCGCTCACACAAGGCTGCCCACTGATGAGCCTGGGACTCACTGAGTGATGGTAGAGACGTTTGTTTCCTTCAACCTCAGGCTTCTTGCTAGGAAATGAGGTCAGAGCCCCCTGATCTGAAAGACAAATACTGTGCAATTAAATGGGCTCAGCACTCCAGAGCAGACTCCCTGGAGAGAATTTTCCAGAAAAACAGCACCTGCCCAGTTATGTTTGTCTGTCATACACATGTGTGCTTCCTCCATACACCCCCCCACCCCCCACCCCAGCCACATACACATAAGGGCCCTGTCCCCTGTCATGGTCCACTCTGGCTCAACACAGCCAAGGTCTCCTTGGGTGAGAGACAGCTGGTTTGCTGTCTCCTACCCCTAATACCAGCCTTGTGTTCCACAAAGCCGGCCAGGGGCATTGTAGGAGAAATGAAGGTGAGAATATCCGGCACAGGGTACTGGACTTCCAACCCAAGTTGTCTCAACAGGAACCAGTCCAGCAAGCCGTCAGAGACGCAGGGGGGGGGGGCTTCCACATTGAGGACTTCCATAGCCCACCACTTGTCACCTCTCACTGAACTCTCCTCCGTGGCAATATGAGTATTCACCCTGTACAACTTTTCTAGAAGGTTCCAAATAATAGCCAACACAAAGGATAGGCAGGCAGCACACCTTAGGGTGGGAAGTGAAGAATGAGGTTGGTGCCAGTTGGTGGGTTTCACAACACTAACCCAAACCGTGCCAGATGCACTTAAGTTACCTGTGTCCACACTCCACCTGTCATCCAGGCACCGACTAGGGTTATCTCCTGTGCTGCAGTTCATGGGGTGTCTTGCCAGGCCACCCAACTCAGCGCCCCTGGGACAATATTCTTAGAACAAGTTCTGAATTTATTTTTCTCACTCCAAATGTAAATGTGAACCTAGAAATTCAGAGCCAGGCCCAAGCAGAAATCACACCAAACATTTGCTTCTCAAGGGTTTCTGGAACGTCCTAGAAGGTCCTGCTCACTTCCTAAAGAAACACAAGTGATTCTGGGGTGAGAGTCCCCAGATGGACACCACCGTGCTCTTGAGAAGGGAGCTGGGCTCGGCCAGCAGTCACTCACCTGCGAGGTCGGCCACATCTCCAGGTTAGGCTCGCTTCCTTGGAAGCCGGAGCTGTCCGCACTGAGCATGGCCACCAGCTCAGGTCCACCAGACTGGTGGAGCCAAGGTGTGTTGGCTCCTTCAAGGTTTCTTGAAGAAAGCTGTGTTTTGTCAAGCACACCATCAGATAGGCAAAATCAATATTGTCCCAGGTCACATGGCACCAAGACCTTGACTCTGGGGTCAAGGAGGTCTGACTTTCCTGCTCATATGCCTCTGGAAGTCAGCAAGCATAGGATCTGAACATCCTTCAAGGGAGAAAGTGTATAGCTCCCCTCCCCTGCTCAGTTGGTGGAGGTGCTGGGTCTGAGGATGGAGGTGGCACAGACCCAGATCCCCTGCCTGGAGGGCATGAGGGTGCTCCCACTGTGGTGAAGGGGACTCTGTGAGTCAGCCACAACTGTCAGCAATGGTAAAGATGATCTGTGCCATCCCTAGTCCTTTAAGGACCTCCCCAGCCTCATTCCTGGAGCCGAGGAGCTGTCCCCTGGGCAGACATTTACCAACCTTGACCAGACAGTGGATGAGCCCTGGGTCCCCTGACTGACTAAAGAGTACACAGGCACCAAACATCCCCACACCGAGAAAACGGGCCTGTGCCCAGAGTCAATCTTTTTTCACGGTTTCTCCCATCCTCACCTCCCTGCCTTCTGGATTTCTTACCTTCTTGGACCATCATCCTAAACCACCTGCTATAGATCATGGCAAGCCCAGAAACACAAACATTGTCTGCTGTGATGTTCAGAGCTCAGTCATGGCGCCCCTTGCCAGATTAGGAGACTCTGCTTATCTTCACGTCTTGAAGGATCCATGGTGCCTTCCTATGCTTGTGTTCAAGCATTGAAGTGACAAGGGACAGCTTTTATTCACTGTTCCCTGGGGTTTGCCAGGTTAAACCCCGGCTGGGTGTGGTTGGGTGTCAGGTGGGGACTCCAGCTCTTTCCAAAGAAGCCTGGTCCTCACTGGGGGCCTGTTGCCCCTACCGGTGACAGTGCTGGGAATGAGCCCAAGGACCCAAGTGTCTGCTCAGAGTCCCCAACAAGCAGATCTGTGTCCATGTGTCACTTACTCACTCAAAAAGTGCACAGATACCACTCTTGGCAGCAGTAATGCCAGTGTGGGCATGCTTAGCAAGGAAGGCCCACCAGGACATCATCAAGGCCCACTGGACTGTCTGGACTTGACCTCATGACTGAGGGCACAGTCAAGGACCCATTCCTGCTTCTGATTGGCTTATATTGCTTTGGGAAGGGTCATATGAGTGTGTGTGTGTGTGTGTGTGTGTGTGTGTGTAGGCCAGAAGTCAACCTCTGGCATCATTCCTCAGACACCAGCCACTTTTTCTTTTCTTTCTTTTTTTTCTCTTAGAGACCTGGAGCTGGAGCAGCCAGGTTTGCCAGTGAGCCTGGTGATCTGCCTGTCTCCCCATTCCCAGTCCTGGGGTCACAAGAGTGTATCACCATACTGGAAGTTTTTACTCAGGTTCCAGGGATGGAACTTAGGTCCTCATGCTGTGTGTCCTGCTTTTTGCTAATGGACAAAACTCTCGTCAGCGCAGGCCACTCTTCCTCTTCCTCCAAGTGCTCCGAACCCTGGAACATCCTGTGTTTCTGTGTCAGGAGCTCTCACAGGTCCCCTGGTGCCACATGGATTGGAATCTCTAGGGCAAGATAAAGGAAGCCTACATTTCATTAGGCCAGATTCGCCAAACTGTAACTTCCAGCTGCAAAGGGGCTAAGAGTAAGACTTCTCAGCCTTAGCAACAAATGTTACTTTTATTGCCCATCCTCCTCCTCCTCCTCTTCTTCTTCTTCCTTCTCCTCTTCTTCCTCCTCTTCTTCTTTTTCATCTTTTTTTTTTATGACAGGGTTTTTTTTCTTTTTTTTTTTAAATATGACATTTATTGCTTAGATGGTTTGATACAGAATAGCTTTCTTTTCATTCTGAATTTGGAAGTTCTATACAACTGAGTACAAAGAGAAACAAAAAGTACTAAAACCAAACTTGTGATTCTGTTCATGTGGCATAAACCAGTTTTGTACATAACATGTAGCAGCAGTTTTTAAGTTCCCTTTAGAAAAATATGAATTCTACAGTTATTATTGTTTCCTGTTTAATGCATGGGCTGAAATCATCAGGATCAATTTCTTGAGGAAAGAGGAGGAGAAGGAGGTGAACCTAGGATGATCTATC
>PVIH01030258.1:0-12420 GCA_004025045.1 Sigmodon hispidus | reverse complement strand
TCATCATAGTGGACAATGGCTTGTCATCATAGTGGACAATGGCTTTCATCATAGTGGACAATGGCTTGTCACCATAGTGGACAATGGCTTTTGTCATAGTGGACAATGGCTTGTCATCATAGTAGACAATGGCTTGTCATCATAGTGGACAATGGCTTGTCATCACAGTGGACAATGGCATTCATCGTAGTGGACAATGGCTTGTCTAATGTGCACTATTCACTAAGGTCTTTCACTCTTTCGTGGGTTGGCCCTACTCTCCCATTTCTCCCCTCACCCCACACTGCACCCTGACCAAACCACTGTCTGTGTCCTGTCTGCTGCTATATGATCACAGTGCTTGGTATAGGCAGGCAGCACTGTGACCAGTTTCCTGAAGTCAATCATGTTCTTTTTCTCTCTGGGTCTAGACTTAGGCCATTGTCTCTGACTCTCTACCCCTTCCCCCAAGCCAGAGTCCTCCTTACCTTGCATGTGATCCACTCTTGTGCTGCATACAGGATGTCACACTGCCTGAATGATCCTAAGACAGAAGAGACATGACCCTTGGCTTTGTTTTCACAGTGAGACTGTAGTTCTGAACACATGTGGCTCTTCTAAAGAAGCCAATTTGCCCATGTTAAGAGAGAAGGTTAGAATAGCTCTGTTAAGAAACTATATTCAAGTGGAGACCAGTGATCAACCCCAAATTCCACATATAAAAGCTGACATGGTGGCCTGTGTTTGTAATCCCAGTTCTGAGAAGGAGTAAAGGGCAGATATTGGCTAGCCAGCCTACTCTGCACGCTCCCGGCTGATGAAGGGTCTTACTGCAAAAAGAGGAGGAAGAGGCAGAGGAGGAGGAGGAGGTAAATGAGTAGTACCTGAGAAATAGTACCTGTGCTTGCCTTCCAGCCTCCACTCTCCACACCCATGAACCAAACACACACACACACACACACACACACACACACACACACACACACACACACGACAGTAGGTAGGTTTGTAGCATTAATAACCTTCTTCAAAGAATCAGAACTGAACAAAACTTCCCAGATCACCCCACTTAAAGCAGAGTCAGTTCTCATCTCCTGGAATTCTGACTGTGTCTGGAAGTCAAGGCTGAAAGGTAACCCAGGCCACCCTGGCCTCTCCATGTACAGATGTGAATGGTGAGGGTACCTATCAAAAAGACAAGAAAGTGGGTGCAACTCATCTCTAAACTCTATGAAGTCCCCCATTGCTGCTGTGACTGCCATCCCATGCTTTGTGCAGACACGGGCCATCTCCAGTCATCTCCAGTCACCGAAGGAGAAGAAGGGAAGGTCTTAGGGAACCCTTCAGTCCATGTCCCCTGAACACTGTTCATGTGTGTGGCACTGTCTCCTTTTGCCCTATCTCAACACTACCTTTACTTCTTTTCCTTGAGTCACTGTTGAGAAGCACAAATATCTGGTTTAAGCACAATTGAAGCAAAAGGATTGGATGCTATTATAGTCTTTCCCTCGCTTTCTTAATAGGTGCATAACTGATGAGCATGCATGCATGTGTATGCGTGTGGTGTGTGTATGTGTAGTGTGTATACTGTGTGTGTGTATAGTGTGTGATGTGTGTGTGTGTGGTGTGTGATGTGCATATGTGTGTGGGGGGTGTATGTGGGTGGTGTTGTGGTGAAGGGGAGTAATGTGTGTGTGTACATATTTGTGCAGATGCATGTGCAGATTCTGTAAGTGACATTGGGTTCTTCTATTGTTCTCTACTTTGTTTTGGGGAAGGATCTTTTACCCAGACAAGAGCTAAGCAGTAGCAGTCTGTTAGACTGGATGGTCAGTGGACCTTAGGGATCCATAGAGACCTTACCTTGGGTCCTCCTGCTTATGCGGCAGAAACTTTCCTGACTCGGCTATCTCCCCATTGCTACATAGCTCAGAAAAGAAACAAAAAAACCTATAAACTACTTAAAGCCATCCTGCCTGCCTTTGGCACACAGCATTTTAGGGACTGGAGTCCCTATTTACTGCTGCTCCCTTGCCTCTGTTTACTCTTCCACATCCACGTATTTTGTCTGAAATGCCAACCAGTGAAGCATATGCAGATTCAACCTAACGCTCACCTCACACAAACAAGTTTTTTTTTTACATTAACAGCTTTTATCAGCCACTAGACTAGGTTACTCTGCCTCCCACATATTTGATCTGTAGCTATGTGTGAAATAATCCTTTGCCCTGATGTTCTCCACTGACAATTAAGAAACTAAGAACGAACAGCAAAAATAATTGCCCCTTTACCTAAGATAATACTGGCGACTCCATCTGAATGGTTTATCTGTGACATATGACCATACCCAGCATAATGGATGCAAAATCATAACAGGACACGGGTGAGTTATTTTCATACTAGCTGTTATTTGTCACACAAATTACATGGGTTTTTATTAGCTGCTTAATTCACATATTTTTTTTTTAAGATACAAATTCTATAAGAAGTTCCTGCCTCATTTCTGGGTCTCGTGGAGAAGACAAAAAAAATCTCCAAAGAAGTTAAGATTTAGGAAAAGCACACATTCTGTAGGTAGGATTTCTACTGCCAAGGTAAATAATGTGGGTCACGGTCATTCAAGGACTCAAACATATTCAGAAAAGAAGACCGGAGCCTAAGGTTGTGTGAGAAGTCTAAATCTAGATGTCCTTTGGGAGAAGGAATACCAGAGGTCAGCTGAGTGGTTTCCAAGTCTATTACCGTGGGAGAAGGTGAGGCTGGTGAGGGACTGCTGTGCTCAGACTGTCTGCTTTCTGTCATCCTTCTAGACTGGACAGAATAGAGCCTTCCACATACATGTGTCCCTGAGGAAAGTGCCTGGCGACTGCAGACTTCTGTTTTCAGGGACTGCGGGGCTGTGGATACAGCTGTGTGACTAAATTCAGCCTCAGGCTTTGTTGCTGTTTTAGGAAATTAGCAGATGCTTCTGAGAACTGACCTGGTTTAATCCACAGCTAGAATATCTTAGAGCTGGGCAATGTTGTTATTCATCTCATAAATACCCAATATTGATACCACATTGTTCCAAGCAGCTTCTGTAATATGTATGAACACAAAGAAGAAGAATCAGTCAGAAGAAGCCCAGAACCTATATCAAGAGCATGAGAACTTTGTTTATGACTGTCGATGAGACCTGAGTGAGTTATGACTTTTTCTGGAACTCAGTTGTCTTGTTAGAAAGAAATATGAAAGAGAAATGATGGGTTGATTTTTTGCTATATACCAACTCTGAGCCATCTGAGCTATCTCAGAAAGCATGTTAAATATAATTCTGAATCAGTGTAAGTGCCACATTTAATTAGTAATGTCTGCCACCACAGACATGAGGGCAAGAGTGGGTACATCAGCTACTTAGCATCTTTGGACTACAGCATTCTAAGCCTCCTTCCTGTTCAAATTATTTGAATGTATGGCTCTAGCCCAACCATGTAAGTTTAGTCCCTTTTAAAATGAAAATAAAAGGATTCACCTTGGGAAACCAGAGACCTCATTTTGCCATTGAGTGATTGGCTTTTATCAAACAATTTAGTCTCCCCAAGTTTCTGCTTCCTCATCTTCAAACAAAGAACAAAAATATCTAGCCTATTTAACAGTCTTTCATTTTCCCAGTACCAGGGTTTGAGCGCAGAGCCTCTGTCATGCTAAACAAGCAGTCTATGTCTGAGCTACACACAGGCCTTAGAGAATACATGAGAATGTAGAAGACCTGTTTTAGGCTCTGCCTACTTGTGACATTCAATTAAATAGGAGCTACTCTCATTATTTTTATTAACATCATTATTCATCAACTCCAAACTGAAATATTCACTACATATTCTAACATGATTAATACTACATGATTATAATGAAGGCAAGTTGCTACATTTTTTTCTTTTTTATGTTTTATTTTATTTTATGTGAATTGGTGTTTTGCCTGCATGTATAACTGTGTAAGGGTGTCAGATCTTGGAATTACAGACAGTTGTTAGCTGCCATGTGGATGCTGGGAATTGAAATCAGGTCCTCCAGAAGAATAGTGAGTGCTCTTAACTGCTGACCCATCTCTCCAGCCCACCACATTTTTTTCAAAGAACAACCCTGAGCTCCTTCTCACAAAATACTATTCAAATATGTATTACAAAAAACTATAAAAAATGCACCAAAGCAGAAAATATTACAATAAATTCCCATGTGTCTCTCACCATGCTTCAAGAACCAGCCATTCAAGGCTGGTCTGGTTTTATTTACACCCTCACCCACCTGCTCCCCTCAAATCCACCTGGATTTTCAAAAGAAGATCCTATGTCACCTTCACCTGTTAATGATTCAGCACCAAGCAACAGGTTTATAATTTTTGTAATTATAAAAGTGGTTTAAGCAGATAGAATGGCAACTTCAAAGTGAGATTAGGAAATTATTTTCTCACCCCCACGAAGAAGATTCTAAGAAAGTCACTAGAAAGTGTATTATTTTTAAAAACAATAATCAGGCTAGCTCAGGAGGCCGAATGGAGACAGAAGTGTGTATGATTTATTACACTACACAAAGTGAATTATTCCATTCTTCCAGATATTTATGACACTGTTAAAACACTGAATACATCAACATCAAAATTAATCATGAATAATATTTAATTAGTGCTTGACAAGGATCAATTTGGCAACTCTTTTTGTTCTTTGTCCTTCCCCTGAATAGAAAAATACTAATAAACTAAAGTGTTTTATTTTTCCCATCTGTTTCTGGTAAAGTGCATCCCTGAATGGCTAACTTAGTTGAGATCCCCTGAACTTTCATATACCCAGGTAATTAGACTCAGATGCCGTCCAACTGTGATTGTAAATCAAGCTTGTGTGTGTAAGCAGTGAGCAGGCGAGCAGGCTGCTCACATCAGGAGGGGTCCAGCCACTCCTCATGGACCTGCCTGGATCAGTAGGATCTCACATAGCTGCCATGGCACTGGGCTCTTTCTCTCCCTCACCACCCATCAGAAAGCAACAGTCAAGAGCTTCCTTCTCATTTACACACACACACACACAAAAATACAAACAAACAAACCAAAAACCGCATAATCCTCCAGGGAATTCAAGCAAAGAAAAAAAGTCTTCCTAGCACTCCAACAGGTACAGACTTTGAGGCCAAGACACACAGAAGGTCTACAGCAATGGTATCTTTATGTTGTTGACATCCAAAGCATTTGGTGTCTCAGCACTGTGCACCACTGGGATATTTTATTCTACAGGGGACAAATTAGGAGAACTTTCCATTTATTGTTTTGCAACAATGGGTACATTTGTTTAACTTTGAGAAGACAGCATTATTTACACTGTGGCGCCAAAGGCTTCTGGAGTTTTGATTTCTGAAAGGAAATGCACTTTTTTGTTTGAGGTTTTGTTTTAAATCTTGTTGGGGGAAGCAAGAAAGAAGAGGGGTACAGACAGAGAATGTAGGCTAGTGCCTGAATACCACAATGGTTGTGTGGACCATGCATGTCATGTTACATTGTGGGTGTCAGGGGACAACCCAAGTGTCGCTCTCTCCTTACTTTCTCCTTGTCTGAGACAGTCTCCTGTTGGTACTAAGGTTCCCCAGGGTCTCCTGTCTCCACCTCCCAACTCTCCATAGAAACATTTGGAGTACAAATGAACATGACAGCACCTAGCTTTATGTGGGTTCTGGGGTTCTGAACCCAGGTCACAAAGCTTACACTGCAAGTACTCTACCTACTGTAAGGATTAACCTCAGTGACCAACTTGATTAGATCTAGGGTTACATTGGAGACAAGCCTCTGAACAAAGGATAATTTTGATTAGGTTAATCTTAAGTTGGAATCATTGTGAGTAGCACCATTCACTGGGATAGGATCCTGGACTGCAACTGTAGAAGGTGAGCTGAGTACTAACATTCATCATTCTCTGCTTCCTTATTGAAGGCGACCAGCTACCTCACACTTCGCCACTATGACCTCTCTGCCATTATAAGCTGTACCTTGAACTGAGAACCAAAATACACCTTCTCTCCCTTAAGATTTTTTTTGCCAGTATATTTTATCACAGCAATAGGAAAAAATAACTAATAATGAAGCCATCTCGTTAGCCTTGAAAGAAAGCATTAAATATTTGGCAAGTACTTGAAGGGAGGGTATCCACCTAAGATGACTTCTTTTCTTTCTGTGTGCCTTGTACCAGTGAGACTTGATTGAAAGGCTTCCTAGAGTCAAGATCTAACACTGTGGAAGACCTAGAGCATGGAGAGCCAGCTAACATGTTGAGTTCCATGGGCCACATCTAGGAACACTCTGTATCTAGTAACAAGCCTCCCAACCACCTTGAGTTTAAGCTGAGATGGTCTTGTGATCCTGTAAATGGATCTTCTACCCCCATAACTGTACTAATTGATACTCATCATTATTGCTAAAGACTTTATGGGCAGCACCTCAATTCTCAGTCTATACTTGTTATTTTCATTTTAAAATAACTACAAGGCTTAAAAAGCATATCTGACTTGTTTAGTCCCACAGAGCAGTCACCTGGCTTCAGGGGCTGGGTACTTGCTGCTCCTACCCACAGTCAACATGGTCCATCCCTGGACATTTCATGAGATAATCAAAACTCTGAAGACCCTAATATGTAAATTCTGCTGAGTCCCCAGGAAAGTTCTGGATGAACTGACGCTGTGGAAAGAAATAAATCATTGGAAATCCAAGGCCTCCAACAGAGAACACTAGATACAGAGCGACCTCATAAAGATACAGGCAAACAATGGGTACAAGCATCAGGAGTTCCATCCAAGGGAGGAATGGTACCATGGCAACTGGTGCTTATGAAAAGCTAAGTTCTTAAAAGATAACATTGAAGTCTTATCTGCTTCACCCTCCTTCTGCTCAGTGCTGAATTCCCTCCCCCATAGCTTTAGGAACAAGGTCATCAGAACTTGTTTCTGCTTCGCTGATTTCTCCACATGTAACCTGAAAGTCCCTGGAAAGGAATCAATAACCATGAGATCACTAAAGTGTGTGATTTTCATTAAAGTAGGGTCCTACATTGGGGTCACCAAGAACAACTTGTTTCATCAATGACAATCTATTCATGGGGGTCCCTGTCTCCCTTCTGGCTGTCCCTCCATGTGAGAGTCCCTAACTGGGCCCAGTTCTGCTTTGAGTCCACATCAGACTGGTCAGCTCACCTAGACCTTCACACGTGCCATTTTCTGAGTATGCCTTGGGAAGTGAAAAATCTGCTCTTGAAAGTGATCATTGTTGCCAAGGCTCAGAGAAAGACTGGCTGAGCTCACAATGCCGAAAAAGAAAAATGAAAGAAAAACAAAGCGAAAGTCTGGACTGTCAAAAAAATAATAAATTGGCATTGTTGTAAAACCGTGTTGCACGACAAGAATACAAATATTATTCATCTCAAGGAAAGGGCTGACCTAAGAGGTGATTTATAGACACTTCAAATGCAGTCCAGGAAGTAAACGGAAAAATTAGGGTGCAAGGTCAGGGAGTAGGCAGGAGTCAAATGAAGGGTAAAGTTAAAATCTTGAGGAAGGGAGCACACAGTTCAACTTACCATATTAAATTAAGATCTGTCCTCACTTTGAAGAAATGGGAAAAGTTGGATATTAAGGTGCATAAGCTATGAATGGCATTTTTCACCTCAACACTGTAAGGGTGTGTTTCTTCCTCAAATAGAATACTAGCTAAGGAGTGAGGGACACCGGTGCCAAGAGGATGCTTTTTAAGGAAAAGAGACTTGGTCGAAGGCCTCAAATCAACTGTGTCACCAGTGAGCAAGCAGGACAAACAGCAGTGACACTTCGGAGCCTTTGAAGGCACAGTCCAAGGCAGAGCCCAGAGCCCAGAATGCTGTTTGGTTTTGGGGAGGCCTGTGTTGGTTCACTTTTTATGAGAAAAGTCTGAATTGGACTCTCGACAGTGTCCAAACTCCTCAGTGACTGGGGAGAAGGGACAGAGGTAGATGGGGTGCTGTCAGACTTGTACACGATCAGCCAACAAGGTCGGCCAACATTCTGGCAGACAGCTAACTGGTCTCAGTGGGTGACAAAATAAGAGAGGGGAGAAACATGAAAGCCAGAGGAGTGAACTCAAGAGAATGGGGGGGGGATATGGTCAGGATGCAGTGTATACATGGATGAAATTGTCAAACAACAAACACAAGATATACTTTAAAAGGGAGATGCTCTGCTGTAAGAATTACAGATTCTGTTCTCCCAAGTCATCCTGCCCTTTCTCAAATAAATTTTAGTGTATGTGTTTGTGTGTATGTGAGAGAGAAGAAGAAGAGGAAGAGGAGGAGGAGGAAATGAAAAGAAAAGAGAGAAAGAAGAAAAAATGAAAAGAAAAGAAAGAAGAGAGAGAGATTGGGATATATGTGTGGTGTACTCTCATGAAACCTGGAGCTAGACCGGTGACCCTGTCTCTGCCCTCACAGTACTGGGTTTACAGGCACATATGATCACCCCTGGATTTTTATGTGGGTTCTAGAGATTTGAACTCAGGTCCTCATTCTTGCAGAGGACTACCCACCGACTCACCTCTTTTACCCTCATTCTAGTCTTTTACTCAGCTTAAATCCAATCTGCTTTGAAACTCCTCTCAGCCTGACCCCATGATGTGGATGTTTTCCAGTGAACCACTAGAGGGCAGTGATTTGAGACGTTTCTGCAATTTAATAATTGCTAACTCAGGCCAGTCTTGGCAGTCATCACCTGCAGCAATCAGTAACTACTTTGACAGAAGGAATAGAAAGTCATAGCTGTCTTTTGCACCAAAATCCACATAAAGCAAATAAGCCAAGGCCCTTGAAGGATGTGAAATGTTTAAGCCAGGTTCGTGGTAACTGGTAAAAGGCGCACTAGAAAGGGGCTGCTCCATGCAGAAGAGGAAAAGACAGAGTGGTGCTCAGAGGTACCAAGCACTTCCAGCATCCTCATCTCAAAATCAGACCCAGGAAGACTTCCTCTCCGCCTTGGTCATGCTCTATTCACAGTCAGGGACTGCTTTTTCCTGCAGTGCCTTCCACCTTCAGCAGCGCTCTGCTGTTGGCTGTCATGTGACTTCACCTACATGTACAGGTGAGAAAGGACAGGAGACCCGGAGCAGCAATCTGAGCCTACCACATTTCTGCTTTCCAGCCCACATTCACAATGCTCAATGTAACATCATTTGTCAGTCTGTGGCAGCTGGGTCAAGGCATCTTGAGGACCAACTATGATAGTGTGGAAATCCAAATGGGTCACTGGGAATTGGTCCTGAGCTGCCACTTATGACCCACAAACTCCAGCCTCTCTGATCTCTAAAAGGTACTCTCATCTTGCAATAAGAGGGCGTGTTCTGGAAAGAATGTGCCCCTTGAGTTGTTACCTGCCCCTGCCCTTACCCCACCCCCAGCCTCCTAATCTGGAAACCTAAACACAAGGCTGCAACTAACTATAAACCACACCAGACAGAAGTCTGATGTCAGTCAAGGGTGTGGGAAGGGGTAATGGGAATGTCTGCTTTTCTTTCAAACCTGGAAGGTTCCAGGCTAAGTACAATGGAAACTTTCTCACACCAACCTTGGCTGAGGCTACCCAAACCGAGTTCCTAACCTGCTTAAAGGTGAGAGACTAGGCCTGGGAAACAGTCTCAGAGTCACTAAGGGGCTGGGGGATGATAGAGTGAGGTGGTCCAGATAAGAACTCTGAGTTTAGTTCCAGAAGTTCTTAGCTTGCTCTGAGATTATGCCCCGAAAAATCCATCAGAGGCTAAAAACACCAGCTGAAAATGCATTTGACACACATGACCTGCCTAGCCAGCTTTGCATGGGCTCAGAACATCTGCCTCAGCCTGAAGCTGAACAAAACCAACTAAAGCAAAGCCTGCTTCATCCTCAAATGCTGAAGCACTCAGAGAATTAATTGAATGCTGTGCAGCACACTGTAACCACCTGCTCTTCAGTCTAGGGATGGCATGGCTGACTGGGTGTGGTGGCTTCCTGCCACTACCCAGCATTGTGACAGACATCTTCTTATTGGTGAGTAGCCCTAGGAAGGATCCAATGTCAAAATTTACAGTGCAGTTTCTAATGGTCTCCTTCTCACATGGTTGGAAGTTGGGACTGCCTGGACTTTAAGAAGTCATGTGGGCTATCCATGACCCACACGGGGAGGAATTCACTGCTCCTGGCTAAGAACAAGGTTACAGGGACTGAAAATAGTGAGATGGCTGAGGCATATGAGTGAATCCAGTTTCTCCATTTGCTGTGTGGGTTTGGCCAGTTTCTGTGAGCTCTGTTTTCTTGTCCATAAAGCAGAGATAGCAGTTGCTTACCTCATCAAATAAAATAGTTATTTTCCTGGAGTCCCATCTAGAGAATAGGGTTTCTTCCTGCAATATCTCGTTCATCTTCCCAAGTAATTCCATCTACTTTTGAAGGAAATAATGACTGTCACCTTTACCTGATAATAAAACTGAGGCCCAGGGATGTTACACAGCTTTTTCTAAGCCTATGTCAGTGGCGGCATGTACATTAGAAGAGTCCTTGGGCCTGACAGTATCTCTGTCATACTGACATGAGATCATGAGATCAGCACAGAGCCAGTATACATAGTAAGTATTGCTACTGCCTTGTTGTCGTCCTGAGGTCTGGTTGATTCACAGCCTCTCCTCATCCTGCTGTTTATCTCTGATCACTCTCTCCCAACAAAACCCCAGAGCGTGGGATGCATCAGGACAAGCACAGGCTGTGGGATGACAGTTACTAACCATGTGACCCTAGGGAAGTAAGTGAATGTGTCAATGCCTCCTTTTCCTAACTTGTCGCACAGGGGCAGTAACGAGAGCACCTAGGATGCTAGAGTGTCTTTTAAGAATAAAATAAGAGGCAGTAAGAGTAAAAGTGCTTGTCATACAAGCATGGCGACCTGAGCCCAAGCCTCAGAACCCACAGTGGGAAGAGAGAACTGACTCCTGGAAGATGTCCTCTGAGCTGCACAATATACACTGCGCCCAAGTGTGCCTGTGAGCACATGTGCACATTCACACACACAGTAAATACATTTTTAAAGGATAAAATTTGAATAAAATGTTTGCATACATGCCTACATAATGTAAATAATATTGTCCTCATAAAAGCAGGAGAGTGGACAGCTTACCAAGCAACTTTATAAAAGACTCTTCGGAATCAAAAATGTGGCACTTTGAATAAACAAGGGCCCTGCAATTACCAGTGCATTTCTGCAAGAAATTCAGGGTGGGCTCTTGCTCTATCCATTCCCTGACCACCCCTATTTGTCTCTGTCTATGTGTCTGTCTCATCTCTGTCTGTCTGTCTGTCTCTCCCTCCTCCCTCCCCTCCCCCCACACACACACCCTTCATGGCCTTGAAATCCATCCAGTCACGACTGATGTCTAATACACATGTGATCCCAGGAAAACCAAGAGAAACATAGAAAAACTACCTCCGAGAAGAGGCTGTGGAGTTCAAAAGAAAAATGCTCGTACAAAATTCTTCAGAAGTTCAAAAGCATGTTGTACGATCCTTCCGTTCCAAACACAAAAGCAGCTCCCATGAAAAGCACATAACACAGGGCATTTGCAATTGCCCTGGCTTAATAGAAAGTTGAAATTAAAAAATAATAATTGTCAGTCATCATAGTAGAGTTGAAGTATGCATTTAATAGCTAGTGATCAAGTATGGTCTCCCTCTCTGCAGCCTCCAAGGGGTGTTAGCACTAAGCCTAGCCTGAGCCTGACTGGCTTTGCTGTTTTCAGGTCTGGGTTAGGCCAAGTTCTGGATCAGGAACTGTCCTGACAGAGGAAGTCCCAGGAGTTCCATGGCTTAGCAATCACAAGTCCCCAGATGGTTCTGGGAGTTGAGAAGCTGGGTCCAGGGAGAATAGCAGCAGACAGGGTCACACCCTGTCTCCAGAACTGGGAAAGCAGACAGCAGCAGTCAGATCCAAGGCTACAGTAGACTAAAGAGTCTCCCAGGAGCCCCTTCCTGAAACTGGGGTTTCTTTGGAAATTCCTCCAGGCAGAGGGGTCTGGCCCAGCCCCACCTTTTACAAGTTTCCAGGGCAGATTGAGAGTTTGCTTTCAGGGGAGCCCACTCACATCCGTCTCTGCTCATTATTGGTGGTGTTTTCTGCCTGGTCCCTGAAACGCTATATGTTATCTCCAGCCTGTTTGTTTTCATCTGTCAGAGTGGTTTATTGTTAAGGAAATATGGTGTCGTCTGTCTCTTCCCGCCATCAAAGCTGCTTCATTAAAGTTAATAGTGTTAGACTTGCAGAGATCTCTTGCTAGGGTAACCCAAGAAAGCCCTTGATGGCTGCTGGGTTTTCCGGCAGTTAAGGCACCAAATGGATGTCATGGCTGCACTAACTTTTCAGGAAGAGAAAAGAGAAACAACAAAAGGAGAA